>JAYEVE010000622.1:0-28000 GCA_036346375.1 Guadua angustifolia
TTGGGCCGGGCCGCCCCGAATTGTTGGCGACGCACTTCGTTCTGTGTAGCAGTCTAGTAGCAGCCCAAAAGCCGGCGCGACGAGACGAACGTGCCGTGTCTGACGGACAAGCGGGTAGGTGCGCCGTGCCGCGCCGAGATCGTCGGTAGGGTGCAAATGGGTCGGGTATTTCCCGATATCCCTATCAAATTTAGGAAGAAAATTTAGTATCCGATCAGATTCGATATCAATGCTAGATAGGTAGACATAGATTTGTTAGTGAAATCAGGAGAGCTAATATCCAACCGTATATTGCCAGTAAGTGGATAGCTGAATAATTATTCTGTCATATATCCGGAATCAAACCTGCACCTTCACCTATCATTGCCGCAACCTGCCCTAGCCTGTTGTCGCCTCGGCTTGCCGCTGCTATTGGGAGCAGTCACCTATGCCCGTCGTCGAGGCTCACCGCCGGTGGTATTCACCATCCCCTCCTCCCATCACCATCGTGGGTAAAGGCTATCGCGTCATTACAGCATGGATTGAGGCCACAACAACGCTAGCTGCCACCCCTTGGATCGATGCCACAAAGACGGAAACCTCCGATCTTGTCACCTCCTGACCTCCACCTCTTTGTGTCGACCAAATTAGGTGGCGGCAACAGGACACGGATGGGAAGAGAGAGAGTAAGAGACTGAGAAAGAAGACAAGAGAAAGAGAGAGAAGAGGATGCCGTTTATGATCTAATCAGTCTCAAGATAAGGTTTGGAGCTAGGCTGTGGGCTAGTCGATTAGGGTGCTAGACCATCTGTGGACTGATTCATTACGGTTTACAAGCCTAGGCTCCTAGGCAGGGATAGAATTTTCGGCGAAATTCGCCTAATTTTCGGTTTTCGGCCCCCCCTCCCCAATCTATATCTACCGGCCAAATTTAAAATTTTCAAAAAATTTGATTTGCTACAGTAACTGCTACAGTAATTTCGGGAGATTTTGGCGAAATTTCATGTTTTGAGTCCGGATTTTCAAATTTTTTTGGCCGGATTTGAACGGAATGGGTCCAATAACCCTTAACAAAGTCTTGCTACATGAAAATTTGATGAAAAACTAATTTTTTGAGATTTTTTAAACTTTGGGCAGAAACACTGTCAGATTTTTAAAAACATTTAAAAGCCTGGTCATCATCTGGAAAAATTATGGTACCATCCCTTGTTGTTTGGGATCATAGAAAAAAAATTTCAAAATAATTTAACATCATTTGTTATCTTTAAAAAATCAAAAACAGAATGAACATAATTGGGACAGTAAACTTGTTAGATTTTTTTAAATTTTTTCCAGTGTGATCATCATCTAAAAATTTTATGACAGATTAATAATTTCCTCAGTACCATTCTATAAAAGTTTAAAAAAATTTCAACCTTATTTGTTTGCTCAATAAAATCTATGAACGCGGTAAGCACTGAACTTATGTGCCAAAATCTGCTCGGAACAGTTTTCAGATTTCGGATTTTGATTTATCAGACAATTCAAATATTTTGTAAACTTTTTGAAAATTTGTTTTTCAAGTTTATTTTACCTAAGGATCCTTATTTAAAATTTTTAGCTCCAAATATTATTCCAGGAATTTATAAAATTCTGACATTGAGTACTAATTTTCAATTCTCTGTTTTTAATTTTTAAATATTCTAAAATAATTTATTAATTTATGAAAGTTTTACTGTAGGTGAATTAATGGTTTTAGAAGATAATATAAAATTTTTAGTTAGAGATAAGTCATCATTATTTTCATTTAATTCTGACAATGCCCTCTTTCCTTCCGCCCACGGCGGTCGTTCCTACTACCACGGCGGTCATCACGCCGGTCACGGCGATCATTCCGCCGGTCACGGCGATCAATACGCCGATCACGGCGACCACCGGGCCGCTCACGGCGGTCACGCCTCGGCGACCCAGAGTCGTCGCGGTCGCGCTCGGCGGCCAAGACCCGCCTGGTCTCTCCTGCCTCGCGCTTCCGCGCCTTCTTGCTTGGTGGGCCAGCACCCTTCGAGGTCCCGGCATCATCTTTGCCTCGGCCACCCTGGGGACCAAATCCTGGCCCTCTCGCCTCCGCCGCCCGCGCACACTTATGTGCGAGGGAGAATAGCTCAGAAGTGGTGCTGATGGTACGGGTGGCCATCTTCTCCTTCATCTTGCGGTCGCGAACGCCTCTCCGAAAGGCGATAATGACCGATTGCTCCGAAATATGGGGGATCGTGTTGCGGCAGTGGCAAAACCGCCGGATAAAGTCACGCAACGACTCCCCTTTCTGCTGCTCCAAAGCATGCAAATCGTCCTCCACGCCCGGCTGCGCGAAGGAGCCTTGAAAATTGGCGACAAAAAGGCCGCACAATTCCTCCCACGAGTGCACCGACCCCCGCGGGAGGTTCAACAACCAAGAACGGGCGGAGCCCGTCAAGGCCGTTGGGAAATAGTTGGCCATGACCTTTCCGGATCCACCGGCCGCTCGCACCACCGTTGTATATATTTGCAAGAACTCCTCAGGGTTGGTGGTGCCGTCGTAACTTTCTATGGATCCTGGGCGAAACCTCTCAAAGCCCTCCACACGGCAGAATCACGGAGAACGCTTGATAGCCAACACCAAAAAGAACCGGCCGCCCACCGGAGCACGGCCGGGGAGCGAGGATGGGGCTCTCCGCAAATCGAGGAATAGCCCTTCTTCTGGGCGGTGGCGAGGGCCATGAGAGGACTCTCATCCTCGAGGCCACGCTTGCTTGCCGCCTCTGAAGCCGGGCGCCGTGGCACACGGCCGCGGAGATCGCTGCCACGGCGGACTCATCGAGATGACTCAGTTCACACGGTTCCTCCTGAATCGGGACCGACGCCAGCCGGCTCTTTCTTGGCCCCGCCCGCTGCCAGACGTTTATCCCAGGCGGCTAGAGCCCTGCGAGCCCTCAACCCGCGCCCTGGGTGGTGGAGTACCACCAGACCGGCCGAGGCCTCGCCGAGTTGGGCCGCACCACGAGGCAAGCAAGATCCTGCAGCCACAATTGGTCGGAGTCTCTCGCAATTCCAGGGGTGGTCCAGAGGAGATCGCAGATGCGATTCTCGAGCCGGAGTGGTTGCTTCCATGGCTAACCGGCGCAAGACCGGATGACCCCGCGCCTGGGGCACCGCGCCACCATGGGCGAGTGAGACTTTCTTGCGATCGACGAGAGCGCTGGGACACACTCCGAGTATGGCCCGACTCTCCCTCCTCCTGATGCTGCGATCCCGCCATCTCCAGATGCACGAAACTGAAAGAGAAACACCAAAACTCGCTGGAAAGATAATCGAAAAAACCGACTACGTGCCCTACTCGGCGCTACTGCTTGGCCAGATTCCACCGACAGCCCAAGTCTCTGACCGGGTTTGGTTCGGTAGGGGGGTGTCTTTGGTAGCCGGCAAACCCTAGCAATGGGAAACCCTAGTACCTCTCACACTAACGAATTCTGGTGTTCAAGATGCAAAGGAACACAACGATTTTACCCAGGTTCAGGCCCCCATGGAGAAGGGTAATACCTTTACGCCCGTCTGCTCGATCTTGTATTGCCTCTCAAAGACTTGGTTACAGAGTTTGTGGATGACTAGCTCTTCTGTTGAGCCTCTCCTACTGTCTCCCTTCTTTTTTCCTCTCCCCACCCCTCCCTATGTCCTAGAGTGCCCTTATAAGCATGGGCTTACACGAACCGACTAGAGGAGGGTGCCATCATCATGCTTATCTTACATGCATTTATTATGCCTCTATGCTACCGTCCGTTCCTTCCGCCTAATTAATGCGCCAGCATGCCTTCGCCCGCCTTCTTCTGGGATGTGACCCCTTTGTGACGGGCAGGTGGAGGGTGTCAGAGGAAAGGGTCTGTAGTAGAATTCCTTGGAATCGACGTGTCTGGTACAGCAGGCCTGTCTTTGACATGGTACGATGGGAAGGAGACTTCGAGACGAAGCCATCGTGTCCCACCTTTTTGCATGGCGGCGAACAAGTGAGGCGTGGTCGCCCACCTGCCGCCTCGCGCCACGGGCCGACGCCCGTGGCGGGCGTGCTCACCCCCCAGCCACGGGCCGACGCCCGTGAGCGGGCGCTCTCCGCCGCCGCCAAAGCCGCCACGGGCTAGGCGCCGCCGCAGCGGCGTGGTCGCCACTGCTGCGCTCGCGCGCACACGGACCGACGTTCAGCAGACGGGTGTAAACACCCACCCGCTTGACCGCCACGTAGGCCACGACGCTTTTGTGCGGCGAAGAGGGTACTCGCGTAAAGTACGCCGACAACATCATAAACATAGGAAGACTACTCAGCACTGAATTAAGAAGAACAAGTCTCCCCTCGTAAGAGAGGTGTTTAGCCTTCCACATACTTAATTTTCTTTGGACTCTATCCTCAATTACACCCCAATCCGCATTACGGAGCTTATGGAAGCGCATCGGAATTCCTAAGTATCTAAATGGATAAGATCCAAGTCCACAGCCAAACAAATCAATGTATTCATGTTCATGGTGTTTAGCATCACCAAAGCAAAAAATCTCGCTTTTGTGAAAATTAATTTTTAAACCCGATAATTGTTCGAACACACAGAGCAATAGCTTCATGTTTTTAGCCTGTTCAACATCATGATCCATAAAAAGGATAGTATCATCTGCATACTGTAATATCGATAGGCCATCATCTATAAGATGAGGAATAACACCTCGAATTTGACCATCTTCTTTCGCTCGCTTAATCAATACAGCAAGCATGTCTGCCACAATGTTAAATAGGATAGGGGACATGGGATCACCCTGCCGTAGCCCTTTTTTAGTCTGAAAGTAATGACCAATATCATCATTAACTTTAATGCCCACACTACCACCAGTTACAAAATGATCGACCCATGAACACCACTGATGGCTGAAACCTTTCATGCGAAGAGTTTGTTGAAGAAAAGACCATTTAACCTTATCATAGGCCTTTTCAAAGTCAAGTTTTAAAAGCACTCCATTAAGCTTCTTAGAATTTAATTCATGAATAGTTTCATGTAATACCACCACGCCTTCTATAATATTGCGACCTGGCATGAACGCAGTTTGAGATGATCTTACAACTTTATTGACCACCCCCATCAGTCGATTAGAAGCTACTTTTGTGAAAATTTTAAAACTCACATTGAGCAAACATATAGGGCGATATTGTTGAATTTTTGTTGCCTCTTTAATCTTTGGAAGAAGCGTAATTATTCCAAAGTTGAGGCTAAACAAAGGTAAATGGCCATGATAAAAATCATTAAACAACGCCATCAAGTCCCCTTTTATAATATCCCAGAAAACCTGATAAAATTCAGCTGGGAAACCATCAGGTCCAGGCGATTTATTATGTTCCATTTGGAAAACCGCCTCGACCTCATTTTCAAGAAACGAGCAATGAGGATGTCATTTTTCCTCGCTGCACCGAGGCAAATCATGATTATAAGTCTCCACCGACTAAAATTATTTTCTCTGGCGGTCCAAACAAACCTTTATAATAGTTTGTGATATGCGCTTTTAATTCAAAGATCACCCACTATTGTACTATCATCATGATCTAATTTGAATATGTACTGCTTTCTGTGTTTGCCATTAGCAACCAAATGAAAATATTGAGTGTTATCGTCCCCTTCCAATAAATCTTTTGTTTTCGCTCTCTCGTACCATTTAATTTCTTGTTCCCTCAACAAATGTATCAATCTATTGCTAAGGTGTTTTTTCAAAACTACCTCATGCTCTAAAAGAACACTATGCTCTGCCTTCTTATCGAGGTCATCCAGCTGAGAAATAATATTTTTCTTCTCCTTATTGTTATGACCCGCTGTGTGCTTAGCCCATCCTCTTAAAAATTGCCTAAGCGATCAAATCTTATTCTGCCATTTTTCCATAGCTGTACCCCCTCTAGTCTCTGATTGCCATTTATCCGCAACCAAATCAAAAAAATCATCTCTAATGAGCCAACCACGTTCAAATTTGAACAATGGTTGTTTTCTATTATGAAACGAAACCCTGGTATTTAATATCAATGGAGTATGATCAGAATTACTCCTATCCCTAGCCTGCACCACAGTTAGAGGAAACTTTTTTTCCCACTCCGTACAGACCAAAATCCTATCGAGCTTCTCAAAAGTTGGATTATCACCACTACTCGCCCAGGTGTACTGCCGACCTAACAACTTTATCTCTCTGAGATCAAGAGATTGAATAACCATATTGAAAAGATCAGACCATTTGTTATCAAAGTTATCCTTATTTTTATCTTCAGGTCCACGCATGATATTAAAGTCCCCCCCCAATAATGTAAGGTAACTGTTCTTTACTACAAATATGAGCCATTTCAGTTAGAAAATTTTCCTTATGTTCTTGTTGCGCTAGACCATAAACAGCAAACAACACCCATTTGAAACCATCATTTTTATTACGAAGAGTGAACTTAATATAAAAGTCCCCTTCATCAATACCTCCAATATCATACACCGTTAAGTCACTTCAGAGCATCCTCCCGACCGACCTCGAGGTGCCATATGATACAAATAAATTGTTTACCACCACATAAGTTCTGAAGGGTCCTATCCGGGAAATGATCCTGACCCGTCTCCATAAGAGCAATGAAATCAATTTGCTCCTCTTTTACCATATCTGCTAAGTACCTGTGTTTAGCCAAGTCTCCAAGACCTCTACTATTCCAAAAAACACCTTTCATTTGATACTCAGCTTAGATGGAGTTTTTGGTTTCTTAGTTATCAAACCCTCTCTATTGATATTTCTTAGTTTGTATTTTTTTCTACGTTGTGTAGCAACCAGATCACAACAAATATGATCAAAACCCTCCTCAAACACATTCTGTTCAATTTCATCACGAATGTATTCGAGTTTACAGTCTAAATTATCACCTTCCTCCTCGACCAAGTAATTTTTAGGCGAGGAAAATTGATGACTAATACTTTTATTTTTTGCCGAGACACTTATCCTATCTATTTCTATGTTTTTAAGAGAAGTAATAGCAGAAGAAATAGCCTTATTATCTCTACCCATAGAAACACCTAGATTTGTAATTCTTAAAGTTAATTCCGAGTCCAACAAATCTGAAATGGACGGGAAAGATGGGCATTTACCTGTCACCAAAGAATTCTTTTCATCCACCCGCTTCATCGCTTTCAGAAGCATTTTCTTACTTTATGACTTGTTAAACTGCTAAAGTATTGTTGAATTCTGGACGTAGCCCTTCGGTTGATCAATGTTATATAAGTACTCGCGTTAAATAGTTGAAGCAATGGTGGTATGGTTCAACATATAGTTCATTCTATATGCAAGTACTATCCGTCTATATTATTCATATCCGTTCTATATGCAAGTACTATCCATCTATATTATTCATATCCGACTCAAACCCATCATGCATCCCCTCCAATGTTAATGTATCCAAGACACCAAACAATATATCCGAATTCGTATTAGTGTATAGAATTACCGAAATTGAATCAAAAAAATATGAATTAGAATATAGCACGGGCAATATCCGTTCGAATCCTACCCATTTGACCTCTAATGGCAGGGGCAGGGAGTGCACGTTTTACATGGTGGTAGCGGATAACAGCAGTGGTAAGCGACACAACGACAGTCCGCCTGAGTCATGCGCCATATCCGCTACCGCTAGGCTTTTTTTGTGGTGATGACGCCATGCCAACGTCTGCCCGGTTGTGTCGTGTGCGTCCTCAGGCATGGCCATATGGGAACCCCACCCAGGGTTTCAAAAACCGATGAATCGCCCGAAAATCATGGTTTTTGATCTTACCGCTGTGGTTCGAGATTTAAAACGGTCGGTAACCGGTGTAATTTAAAAAAATCAAAAATTTTGAAAATATTTATGCGACGTAAACCGCTCGAAAACCGTTAAAACCCGCTCAAAAACCGGCTTTAAAGAACATTCAATTAGTCGGTTGGTTGAAAACCAACCGGTTTTCGATTTTTTAAATTTTTCTAAATTTTTTATTTATTAATCATTCGATTTTTGACGATTTGGGAACAATTTTTCTCGATGAACTTTAAATTTTAAGTAGTTTTTCCAAAAACGGTTTTATGAACCTGCCCCAGCCCCACCCAGCTCGGCGTCGCTTATTCGAGGACACGGCCCCGCGCGCGTAAGGGCATGTACAATGGTACATGTCACCGTTCAGAAGACCATGCCACCTAAGATTTTAGGTGATGGAGGAGAGAGAAGGAGAGAGAGAAATCATTGCCTATTATTTAACAGACGGTCTTATAGACAATTTTCTATTTTATGTACCATTGTATAGATAAATTGTTATTTGGATGAGAGAACATTACGCATAACTATATAGATGATCCATTGTATGAGTTATTTTTAGTCTTCTTTATAGATGATGTGGAGATATATTATAGACAGCTGCCGTCTATATCATACTGTACATGCCCTAAGTCAGAGCAAAAAACGCCTGCTTTACCCTCTGACGCAAACGCGGGCGTGCGCGTACGTCGTACGACGGCCGGTGGCGTGAGCAGGATCGGCCTTTCGTGGCTAGCCGTAGTGGATGGTGATTTCCAGCCATGGATTCGTGGCAGATAGTTGTACTGCTTTTCAGAACTTCAGGCATTGTATCAAGTAGATGGCTGCACTGTTTTTTGGGTAGCAAGAGCTCAATGTTTCGTGGGATTGATGTGTAGTGCTGTACTAGCACAAAAGAGAAACAAGCTTATGGATTTCAGGTCCTAACAATGTGAATATGGAGCCAAACCATGGAGCTATATGTTGTCTTCACGGCTGGCTCTTCGTTTGACCATAGAACTCAAGATTGAAATGAGTCGAGGAGCAGTGCCTGATGATCTCTTTCAAGTTATCCTCGAAATCGAAGATGTCCGTCCCATGAATGCATGTCGGCGACCAAAACAATGGAGGCGAGGCATATATCCAGCAGGTGTTCCGCGGCGGAGATGGAGGTACGGCCAGCGGAGGCGGCGGCCGTAGTGGTGGTGGTCATCGTTTCGTACCAATCAGCAGCGTAGCCGCCGACGACGGGTCAAGCGATGGCGGAAGTGTACCAGCTAGGGCGGAGAGGAGGTGGCGCTCCCGGCGACGAGGTCGGTGGGCCGCGAGGCTGGCTCGGCCGGCGAGCACGGCAAGCGCGGCGGCGACCGTGAGACGTTCCATCATAGTTTTGCGGTCCAGATTGAGTAGGAAAAACGTAGCGGAGGAACTTTTCCCCAGTGGACCCTTGTAATATTTTGTATTACCGTTTAGGCCGTCATAGGTTTGGATTGCGGAGGTTATTCGCAAACTTTGGCCGTTGGATCAACCTTTGGCGGCTCAGATTTACGAGGAATTATGTGTGGTGCAGGCACTTTTTCTCGAGGGTCCCTTTGAAATAATGCCAACAACGGCGCCTCCCTTCGCGTCTCCGCCTCTGCGGCCGCACCGCCGGTGCTCCGTGCCCACGGCTTCCCGGAGCTCCGGGTCACGCGGAACCACCAGATGGCCTACCGAGGTTGCCGTGCCCTCGCCCCGATCTCCAGGGCTACGGCCACTATGACGTCACGTCCCCGCTGCCCACTCCATCTTCCATATACCGGTGGAGTCGCTTCGGGCGGTGCGCTGCGAAGGCTTCCACATTATGCTGTTCCAGGTAGTTTAATACACTCTAGTATGCAATCTTGCTGTCATTGGACTCATGATGCGTCCAATTAACAACTATTTGGACATTTTTACTGTTCTGCAATTACCATAAACCACTTGTTGACCATAGATTCAGAGTTGCTCTAGCCTGCTCCACAAATCTCAAATATATGGTTGTTCTACGTTGTGCAGTTCCAGTTGGTGATTCATTTAGTTTTAGCATCCATTTGACTAAAAGAAACCGCATAGAGTTAGAAGGAAAATGAAGATTTGATTTGAGAGGTTAGTTTGCATCCTGCTAGTAACCACCACAACACACATTTGTATATCTGTGCAATCATTCTGTATTTCTGTTAATTCTGTGATACTCCTGAGATGTTTCTATTAGCAGTGATTACCCAATGTCTCGATAACAAATCCTATAGCAGGGACTTCTCCCATCTGCGAGTGGTTTCTGATCGTGTCCTTTCGTCTACAGATTTAGTTGTCACAAGCTGGAACTGAGGCCAGGTCAGAAATGATACTGGACACAGCAATCCAGTATTCCAGTGGATGATTACTGCCATTAACCCAATGACAAAAGGAATTTTCATTGAAGTATCATATCGTAGCAGAAAATTGTCGCTGTGATCCTACACGACACATTACAATGGGCACTATTAACTTTCTGGGATGGAAGAACAGAAAGAAGGCGTAGGGCTTGCCAATGCAAATGATCAAATTGCATACTTGTACTAACTTGCAATGTTCTCTGAATATTTTCAGGCGTATATACAACAGCGTTTCACTTATAATGTGTAGCCACCAGATTCGCCGTAACGCCGTGAGTAATTCTCGCTGCTGGACATTTTCGTCATGTTTGCTCTCTGCACAAGACGGACTAATGACTGGACAACCTCGGACATGGGTGGCGGAACTCTGGCTCAGGCTGTTGAGGTTGCAGAATAAGCATCAGAAGTGTGCAAACACTGGAGCAAAGGAAAACTGCATAGATGATTATGATATTTACCTGAACACAAAGGGCAATTAAATCGGCAAAGCGAGACAGGGATTTTGAAAGGTACAGCCCCTGGAGCGCTGGATCAACCATCTGATCTAGTGCGTCGATGTCATGCAGCTGCGGAGTAGCCCATCGGACTAGTGACTGCTCAGATCGTGGTCGGGACCTGCGATAATTCAGACATCAAGTAGTGGTTCAGACTTCAGAAAACAATTTCTTATTATTACAATTTACAACGAGTTGTCTGATTATTCTTGAGGGACTTCAGGGGAAAAAAATGAGGAGAAATGATAGATAGTGTAGTAATATACGATTCTGTGTGCTCACCTGTCGAACGGTTTCCAACCAGTAAGGAGCTCTAGCATGACAACTCCGAAGCTATACACATCACTCTTCAGCGAGTATTGGCCAGACACGGTCACCTCAGGTGCCCTATATCCTGAGTTCTCCTCTGATTCCTGAAATTGTCGTCAGATAAGTACTTATGGACAGAAATATTAGCATCTAAATTTTGTTTATTAGCATTTGCATTATGAAAATATGCAGAACACTAAACTTCACATCATCTAGCTTGTTGGATCAGATACTAGCTGGCCTTGCAGCTAACTACCGATTACTAGTTATCTGATCCTGAATACATTTATTCTGTTACTGTAATGATAATTCACATTCGCTACACTGAGTATTCCATTTAGCATTATGTTAAAATGAATACTGGATACTTACATAAAGAAAACAAACAATTTACATCATTTCTTTTGTGAAATAGGCAAAAATGTCATGTCATTTCTTCTTGGTAATTAAGCATAAATTGTGTGATGAGTTCCTGAAAACAGTTGCCAGACAATCGGGAGGATATAAATATAATGCACATATTTACCTGGAACTCTTGGTTAGGAATAAGGTCTGCAAACCCAGAATCCGAAAGGTGGGGGTTCAGCTCATTATCCAGTAAAATGTTAGATGACTTGAAATTCTTGTGGATCACAGATGGCGAACATGTTTCATGTAGGTATCTGAAAAAAGTGCATAATTGACATGAATTATCAGTTCAAGAACAAAAAGAAGGGTTTAAAGGCCTTTTGCACTTACTCTAATGCCCTTGCAGATCCAAGGGCAATCTTCACTCGGCTATTCCAAGACAACGGTTTGCTCTGTTCATCCACCAGATGAAGTAAGTCATGGAGAGAACCATTTTGGTAGAATTCATATGCCAACAAGCACTGCCCATGCTCTGAGCAGTAGCCAACTAGTTCAGAGATGCTTGGATGATTTAACCTTGAGATATTTACAACCAACTCAACGAACAAATCTGAAGGATGGCTTGGGAGTGAAGAAAAATTGATTTTCTTCACAGCCAGGACCTGAAAGTACCAGGAAATGATGATAATGCAATAGATTGGATTATGATTTGAAAATAACAACGCGATAAACACTTTCCTGAGTCTCGTGCTATATTAAAAAAAACAGATATGTGGTCCTTGTAAAGAAAATGATAGTATTAGCACCACAAAATCAAGCCCACTGTACTGCTAATTAACAACTATATTAAGTCCATATACTACACTAATGCTTGACTACTTGAATATGATATGACACAAGCATAAATTGCATATATTCACGTAAACAGCAAACTTTCATGATCTTTACATTCACATTTTTTGAAGCAGTTATCATCAGAGCTAAATAAATATGGGGGGAGTATATCGTATTGGCCTATTGTCTAGATATAGTACATGTGTTTAACATGTTGAAATTTTAGCTTATCGACTTAATTGCAGATTTCACGATAGTGCAAAAAACAAATACTGTGTATGTTTAGTACAAGTAAATGATTTCAAATACAGATGATGCTGGAGCCATATATCTAATGTAGATTAATAAAAGCTTCCTTTATCGAAAAATATATCTAATGTTGCATCCATAGTTACCGGATTCGCTGTAAACCTCCCTGAATCGTGAACCGGATTCATCGATCTCGAACCGGTTTAGAGTACGAGGTTCGTGTTCACAGTGGAAATTGAAAGAAAAAGTGGTGAATCGCGAAACCGAATCCTGTATTGTAACTTGGACGATCCGCGTTTCTGGTAACTATGGTTGCATCAATTAATAAAGCATATCAAGTAATTAGGGAAGCACCTTCTGATCATTGAATTTTGCTTTGTAAACACGGCCAAATGACCCCTCACCAATAAGAGTGTCAGCACTGAAGCTGCCTGTTGCCACCTGCAGGTCTGACACTGTGTATGCAGGTGTTCTAATGGAAGACAAACTTATTTTCCTTGTGAGAGCCTTGCTTGTGAGATCATTTTCATCGAAGGACTTGTGTAAATCAATTTTTGTTGGAGGTTTTAAATTCATTGAAACAGTCTTCTGCAATTCTTCCTTGCCAATTGTTGAGATGATCTTGATGGACTTCATCTCTGAAAAGTACAGTTTTGACTTTTGAGACAAAAGGACGACATATTATTTACCCATCTTTGCAAAATGGAAATTTTATACACACAAGGAAGAAACTGCACAACACTTTGCAAAAGGAGGAGCCAACAATTTATTCCTAGACAGAAGAACACCAGTTAGATGAATATGTAGAACTCAGATACAGTGACACTTACGTTTAAGTCCTGAAGCAAGAGGGCTGAGAGGTTCATTCTGTTCAGGGAATTGTCCCCGTGACAACTTCCATGATTTCCTCTTGAGCACAAGGAATGCAACTATTGCACCACCAACCAGCAAACATGTTACAATTCCTGCTATTGCACCACTTTCTAGTTTAGAGTGTTTGCTACCACTGTTCGATGGGCTATTGTTCCCATTAGTACTTGGAACTGCAGGCCATTGAGGTGGCGGTGGAGGTGGTGGAGCCGGACCATTGCTAAACGAGTTGCCAGTTGTCCTACAAAAGGAGGACTAAATTGAGGTTCCATCCTATATGTCTACAATTGCCAAACCGTGACAATGGCAGTAAAAATACTTACTGGAGGGTCGTTATTTTCTTTAGCTTATCAGGTATCCATCCAGTGAATTGGTTGTTTGCGACATTTCTGGAAGGATGGTTGAATGCTGTGTTTCTAAGAGAATTCATCTGTGAATTAAAATAGGTGGTATGCATATCAACTCACAGGCCAGTAAGAGGAAGATTGGCAAGGACATCTACTGTGCCACTGAATTGGTTGTTCTGCAGATAACTGACAAGAGGAGATATTTCATTTGTAACCATATGGATTTTTAATCTCATTGATAAAGCCAAATCAAACAGAAACATATGAAAACATTGTACTCACAGTGTTGTCAAACTTGTCAAGGAGTTGAAGCTTTGTGGAATATTACCAGAAAATGTGTTGAATGAGAGGTCCCTGAGGGAATTGGACCATTGTTTCAATATTCCACTAGCTTGCCAAATTACTGAACATGCGACATTGAATTGAATGGTAACAAGGCAAGCATGGGCAGTCAGGAACAAAGGAAAAGAAAATCACTCACAATGTTGTTAGGTTAGTGAGCTGGTTAAACATATCACTGATGGTTGAGAGTTGATTATGACCAAGATTTCTACATCAAAGAGAGAAACATAACTTGGTCAGATCTTACCACAATGCCTGAGAAAGGAAGCACAATACATTGCCTTATAGGTGACAAGCAACTTACAAATTCCAAAGTGCAACCATTTGGGAAATAGAGTATGGTATTGTTCCAGTGAAGTGGTTTCCCGCAAGATTTCTGCAGATCAAGTTCTTTGTGATAATTTAATTATTGTTCTGCATAAAGACAAGAGGAGCTTGAGTTGCATGTCCAAGTGTGACTTACAGCCCCTGAAGATTTGGAGGAAGATTATAAGGAATGCCACTGCCTCCAAGATTATTGTTGCTCATATCACTGCACAAAAACTAAATTAGATCGAAGATGCACACACTATTCTGGACTGTGTAACCATCAGTGCATTGAGACTTGCGAGTGTGAGAAATCTCACTAACAGTTGAACTAATGCAGTCAGCAGATTCATGTTGTATCCCAAAGTCCCATTAAGCCTCATTCCAGTTAACTTTCTGCCAAGAATTTAGTTAGGACAAAGAATATCAGATAAGAAGGGTAGTAGCTGTGACTCATAAAACACTTCTTCTGAAGGCTCGTCTCACATTGTTGTCACTCTGGATCCTGAGCAAATGATCCCAACCCACGACTGTCCACAGGGATCTCCATTTTGTGACACCCAGTTTGTCAGCTGGGGTGGCGAGTTCATGCTTGTATAGAAGACATTGAGGGCAGTCACTGCATAGGCAAAAACAATATTTGGGACAATCGGTAATATTAAGTGATCAAAATTTCAGGTAAATGACCATAACGATGTTTTGTTCCTACTTTGGTGTTCCCAAATAAAGACTTTTTAGAAGGAAAAAACAATATTTAGTAATACATCTTTCATCTTTACTTCCAATTCAGATATTAGACTTCTATACTGATGACACTTCAACGCTGACGTTTCAAAAGAGCATTAGTGTATAATAATGCATCCCATCATTTCATAACCAAATGTCCATCAAAACTACGCTGATCCTTGAACCAAATGAAATATTAGCAGAACCAAGAACTGAGCTTTTTTAGTAATCAATACAAAGATGACTTAAATAATCACACTATCTGCAACCTCACAAAACCAGGCATAAAATAACCATAGGATCTGCTTTTTCAGAAACTATCAGGCAACCTCTGACATCTGAATGCATATAACCAAACAATTCCGATCAAATGCATTATAACACAATACAACTGATACAAGAAGAGAAAGTGTTTATGGAGTTCCTATGCACACAATACAACTCTGATATTGACCCGAAATTGAAACAATTAAATGACACTGTGTTGGGAAAGCATAGCGGTACATCCTTGAATTCCCACGAGTCGAAATAAAACTTCTAGGCACAATTATCTCCTGTTTTTATGTAAACCTAAAATTTCAGGAATCCATTGTACTAGATAACAAAGTGCCCTATCTACAATTGCAGTGAACTGACCAAATCAGGGGGAAAGAATCAAGGAAACGGCTTTCCCATCCCTTGCTAGTCAAACAAACAAGCTATACTAAAACCACGAACAAAAATGCATTCTTTCTCCACTGCACAAAGCGAAAGCATACTCAAAGAAAAATGATTAGAAGAAGTAATTATCACTTACCATCATTTGAGTCGGTCTTGGCATCAACCACCGAGAAGGTGGTGGCCAAGAACAGCACCACCGCTCCAATGCCCACAGCCATGTCCGCGGCTTCTGCTTCTGCGGTTCCTCTCCTCCTGACCTTCATGCCCGCCTTGACCATTGTAGCATTCGTCTGCAGGCTCGAAGAAGCAAAAACTAACTTATGCCAAAAAGTCTCCCTCTCCCCCCTTCTTGTATGGCTAGGGCTCCCATGCAGTCCTATACGGACTACAACTTAAGCAGGTTCCACAAACGAGGATCGTCCGATTAAGACATTAGACAGTTCAAATCGATCTAGAACTGAATGAACAATATTTTACTATAGTACATGAACATTGTTTCTGTATAGTGTTTTTAGCCGATTCGAACCATCTGTTTTTGATATAATGTCCCACAGGGATTGTTTAAGTTGTAGTTTCTACATGACTGCACGGGAGCCCTATCCCTCTTGTATGATAGATAGTACTACTTTCTCTCTCTTCAATGGATTGTATTTGTCAGTGAGCTAGAATCAGGGAAGAGGGGCTACTATGCACTTCACAGCAAGGTTTCTAATTTGTTTTCGGGCTCAGGGGCGGCTGATATCCGGCTAAAATTCAAATACTAAAGATATTTTTAGGGACCCTAAACTGAAATTTTGACCAAAATATCATAAATTTCGGTCCTTTTTAACCACATGTGAAATGATCTCTGGAGGCTTATCATAGACGGTTCCATATTAGAATTGTATGTGATAAGCTATCACAGATAGTTCCTTATTATAATCGTCTATGATATGATCTTTATTAGAACCGTTTGTGATATGATCTTTTCTTATATTGATCATGGTTAAAGAGTTTAGGTCGATGTCGAGGTTTGTTACCGACAATAATGAAAAGGGGGTTAAGCGCTGGATCGGAAGCTCAATGGTAGCACAAGACGCACGATGTATACAGGTTCGGGCTCTCGCGGTGGAGATAATACCCTAGTCCTGTGCTCTGGAATTATATGTGGCTAGCTTATAGCTGATGATGTTGTCTGTTATGGTGCCCCGTCCCCTCCCTTTATATAGCAGAGAAGGGCGGTTACAATATAGAATCCCACTCGGATACGAAGTGGAGATCGCATCTTCATATCTATCCCGAATCTATATTAGTTTGGATTACAATCTTCCCTTACTGAATACGACTCAGTTTCCTTGAATCAGGATCTATCCTAATCCTTCATACCTCGCTTGACCAGGTTACTTCGGTCCGTGGCCCGGCTCTTGGTTGGGCCTCACAGTCTGCCTTGTGGGCCCTGGGTGTATATCCCCACAAGAGTCCCGAGTGCTTCGCGATCGAATGCCTTCTGCGATCAAGTTTTCCGAGTGCTTTTAGCCGAAGTGCTTGTCGCTTGGCGAAGAGGTCACGAAGAACTCTATAAAAATTCTTTGTATGATTATTCCGAGCTGTCTCTGGCCTAGTTTACCAGGCCGACTCGTTATTAGCATGCTTTTCGTGCTCATCCGTACTCAACCGAGTGGTTTAGACGTATCCGAGCGCATAACCCTTGGCTTCTTTACAGAGCGTATTTCATTTTGCCCGTCGGGTATCTGCCGTTTCACACGAGCCCCGTTCCCTGTGGGCATTTATTTTTGTTAAGTCATCTTTACGGTATCTGACTTCGTTCTCTGAACATAATCAGCCTGCAACCCAGCATGGGGCATACCATAAGAGGATGTTTTTCCTTGGGTGGTACCCATAATCCCGTGCATCACGGATTTTTGACCTTTGGCCCATCTTGGGGTATACCATTTCCCAATTTATTTTATTTGGGCCATCAGCGATTGTGCACGTCATGCGTGCTCGCCGGCCCACCCTGAAGTGCTCCCTAGGGCGGCCTCAGGGCACGAGAAGGGGAACGCAATTTCCCGCTCGAGGCGAAATTTAGCATTGCTCCCTTTATCAGCATATAGTGAAACGAAGTGTCTTTGCACTGTTCTTTTTCACCCCTTTGGTCCTCCAATTTTTTCCCTCGCGACCTCCGCCGCTAGGGTTAACCCCTAATCGCACGCGATCGCAAGGTTTCTCCGTTCGAGGATGTCGTCCCCTTCTCCCGCAACTGCTCACCCGTCCGCCTCGGCCAAGGATTGGGCTACCTCGGTCACGACGGAAGGGCGGTTGGAGGATTTAGTGGGCACCGGTGTTTTTCCGCCATTGGTGATGCTCGCCGCCCGCCCCGCCGCAGGTGAATTCTGCCCCACCCCCCGTGCCGAAGAGGTGGTTGTCTTCGAATCCTTCTTCATGCGTGGGCTAGGTCTTCCGACATCTCCCTTTTTTCGCGGCATTCTTGAATTTTATGGGATCGAACTAACTCACCTCAACCCCAACTCCATTCTTCAAATCGCCGCCTTCGTTAATCTCTGCGAGGCCTTCCTTGGCATCCGTCCCCACTTCAATCTTTTTCGCCATCTTTTCCTTCTTAAGCCTTTTCCCAACAAGAATTCCCCCAAAGTGGTCGGGGTGCCGGATTCCAGCTGAGAGACGGCATGAAAAAACCTTACTTTAACATTCCCTTCAAGACCTCGAATAAGGGCTGGCACCAAGAGTGGTTCTACTGTGCCAATCCCGAGCCTTCATTGCCCCCTTTTTCTGGGAAGCCACCCAAGCCTTCTCCTGACTGGACATCGCTCCCTAAAGATGATGGGATGGACCAAGTGATCGATCTCATGGAGCTGATTGCTGAGTTGAAGGAAAATGGGCTCACCGGTATATCTATTATCGCCAACTTCTGTATCCACCGGATTCAGCCCCTCAAGGACCGAGTTCATCTGGGGTATGAATACGAGGGCTCCGATGATCCCACGCGGGAGGTTTCCGAAGCAATTACCTCGGCAGTGTTTTCCTGTCGTGTTTCTGATTTCTTTGCTCCAAATGAAAGGATCGTCGTTCCCAGGAACCCAAGACCTTTTACGAAGCTGAATCCAGCGCCTCCGGTAAAGAATCTTCACTGCCTTCTGACATTGGTTCTTCTAACTTTAGTCTGAATCTTGATGCGGATGTGCTTTCGTATTTTCAGGAGCGTGAGGCCTTCTTTTCCGATGCACCGCTACCTGAATTTCCTGTTCATAAGAGCGATAAGCGAAACTTCCCCGTCAGCGCTCCTTCTGCAGCCCCAAGCGCAAAGCGAAGCAAGACGAGCGCGCCCGGTGATGATCCCGCCAGGAAGGGAAAGGCTCCGATTGTTCGCAAAGCCAAGCAGAGGCAGTCGGATAAGGGTGTACCCCCGACTGGAGGTCCGAAGATTCGGGATCCCGCAGTCGCGCGACCTCCTCCCTCGACTTCTTCTTCTTCTTCAAGCCAGCCGATAGGACCTGAGGTGCTTAAACCCTCAGCCCCATTTTCAATAAAAAGTGTGCCTTCACCCGTGGTTCCGACTGGAGTTCCCTCGTCCGCCATGCAAGATGCACCTGCGGGGGCTCCTACTGGCAGTCCTTCCACTCGGAGTGGTTTGAAGTATAAGATAACAAGATCCAACAGGTTGGACTTCCTTGTTGGTCTTTCCTCACTCTCCCGGGTCATGGCCTGATCGTTTCTTCTTGCAGGGATCCTGTTGATGAAGTTCTCCATGAGATGCCACCCCTGGAGCCTCTAACAGCCGTTGGCGAAGACAGCGTTGACGTGGTAGGAGTTGAGGCGCCGATTGATGTTGTGGCTCCTGTTCCCGGCGCCTCTCCGGAACCAGTCGGGGCAATGCCTCCAACAGCCCTTGAGGGCTCGGGCGACGAAAGTCTTTGCGAGCCGAGTGATTCTTACCGCCTTCCTTCTTGAGTCGATTGCCAAGGCCCCTCCGACGCTATCTGCACCTTTGCCGTCTGGAGACCCTTCCACCTCCCCTCGCCAGTCACCACCGCGCGTCAAAATTCCTCCGCCTACCCGCCCGAAATCTCCGGTGCGGGCGGCGTTTACTGACGACGAAGGTGACCTGGTCCTTTTGGATGGCGAGATCGAGGGTCAGAACTGGGAGTCATTCTTTGACGCTGCTCGCGAGTATTGTCGCCTTGGCAAGGTGAGATATCCTCACCGCGCTTTCTTCGAGAATCCTCTTTTTTCCTTTGGAACTTGATATTTAATTTACTATCTTCAGGGCCTGTCATCTTTTGCCAAAGACCGGAACTTTCTTCTCCAAAAATTATTCCCGAGGATGAAGATGAGGAAGGATTATGCTGAGGAAGTTGAGCAGATTCGCACTGAGTTTGAAGCGGAGCTCACACGCACCCGTGTGAAGAACCGAGAGGAACTGGAAGGGCTTCGAAGTCGCATCCAAATCCTCGAGGCAGAGAAATTAAATTTGACCAATCTTTCTTACGGTAATTCCTTCGCCCGAGTGCTTTGAGCCTTGATTTTACTCTTCGTCTTCTGATGCTCCGGTCTTTATTCATGTTTTGACAGACCTCCGGGAGAAGCTCGAATCATCTCTCTCCCAAAATGAAAAACTAAAGAAGGCCGAAGAGGATGCCAAAAAACAAGTAGCCAATCTGACAAGAGAATTGGAAGGTGCACTTTCGATCTTATCTTCTGTCTCGTTGTCCTACTTTTTCGCGGTTTCGTGATTACCCAACTGGTATCCTGCAGTGCATCGTGTCAACTCGCAAGCTCAGTACCGGGCTCTTGATGATAAGATCAAAAGTACCGAAGCAAGAGTCAATCGTCTTCAATTGGGTTACGAAGGATCTGCGAATCACGGTCTTGATGAAGCCGCACCGATGGCGTCCCCTATGATGCCGATATCACAATTACAAGTGGAAGAAGCCCCCAAGAAGCCGACACAAGACTTGGAGGACATCGCGACCACGGCGCTGCCGGTCTTGGCGATCACTAAGTCCTGTATCCACGAGTGGAGCTCGAGGCTATCAAGGAGGGGTTCGCCCGTACTGTCGATGACGATCGCGCGATCACCCTTATGGATGAAGTCAAGGGCCTTTATACATTTTGGTTAAAAATCTGGACCTAGGTCCTGTATAGTCTTCTGCTTGCACTGAACTTGTCTCATGTTTTTGCTGTTTCTTTGGGATAACCATTCTGATGTTTGAAAAAACTTCTTCTGGACCTAAATCTGTTTTTACGGGAACGCTTAGCCGCTGCCTTAATGTATTTCGCTAACCCTCAGCCCATTTAGGTAGCAAATCCGGCGCCTTGGCCCGTTTTTTGGAGTCTTTGATCATCATGACGTCTGACATTCCTCGGAAGATGTGCGATGTTACGTTCGATGCACCCGGAAGGTGAACCGTTCCCGCCTCTATGCCAGGCATCGCCTCGAGCCGGCGGAAGCCTTTCTCCAGGCGCTGTCTCATTATAAGGGTGTACTTGGTCTCGGACTTGGCGATTTGCAACGCACTACCGCTCTCCGCCAGCTCGTTCTTCTTCGTCTCTTCAGGAACTTCTTCTTGTTTCTTTGGAACGCTCATCTGTTAGCTTTTCTTTTTTGCTTGATTTCTTCGCTTTTCGTGCTTGCGGTTGATCGTTCGTCTTCTTGCAGGTTCCTTCCTTCTTCCTCATGGATTCTCCCTCTTCATCTGAGGATCTTTCTCCATTGCCTCTTCCTCCGGAGTCTCCAGGTCCTCCGGTCGAGCCGTGGATTGAGAATCTGCTCTTCAGCTTTGGCGATGACGCCCCCGCGATGCCTGAAGACGATCTCGCCGAGCTCTGGGTCGCCGCCGACCTTGCCCTGGTGGAGGCTGCGGAGCAGGAGGCCGTCGCCCGAGACGCCGCCGCCGTTGACATCCTGATCGGGGTTTTTCCTAGGCTCGTTAAAGCTAGGGACGCCCTCATTGCGGCTGTCGGCCGTGCTCGCCGGGAGTAGTTTTTATTTTTGCAAAGAAAGTAGCACTTCTGTTCGAGAGACGTTTAGATAGTACTTTTGTTGTGTATATCCTCTATGGTCTCTTGATAATGCTGGACTTTTGGTAATGTAACTTCCGTTGCTACTTTTCTTGATCTTTTCGACTTCCCCGAGTTGCTTTCATCCTTCCTTATGCTTGAGCACCCCGTCCGATTAGTCTAGCCCCCGAGCATCGCGAGTTGGCGCCTGGCCTTTTTCCTCGATCGTGCCTCTTCGGTTGGTAACTAGACTTTTTTTGTTTGGGGTTTCACCATCGGAAGTTTAGAGCATTCGGATCTTAGTTGCAATCATAAGAAAGAGGTAGACATTGGTTTGCACGCGGGGTTGCACATGTGCAACACTATTAGGTGTAGCCCCCGACTTACTGCTTAATTGAGTAGCAATTGAGTAGCAAGTCAATTAAAAAATTCCGACGCATGGTATCCTTTGAAACAAACAATTTTTTCAGCAGAGTTGCGCCTGCGCAACACTGTTAGGTGTAGCCCCCGACTTACTGCTTAATTGTATAACAATTGAGTAGCAAGTTTAGGAAAAGGTAAACATTCATAAAGCACTTCTAAGAATAAAAACGACGTAGCTGCTCTATGTTCCATGAGTTACTGATGATGGCGCCGTCTTCTCGCTTAAGCCTGTAGGCCCCTGGGCGCGTTACTTCGTCAACGATGTAGGGTCCCTCCCAATTCGGAGATAGCTTGTGCTCGTGCCGACTCTTTATTAGGACCAAATCGCCTTTGGAGAATGCTCGGCTTCGGACGTTTTGGTCATGATAGCGGCGCAGGGCCTGAAGGTATTTGGCCGACTGAACCGCAGCGACCTCTCTAGCTTCCTCCAATCGATCAATGTCCTCCATTCTTCTTTCCTCTGATTCTGTCTCCTTGAAACTCCGGACCGGGGATCCAAGGTCAATTCGATTGGGTAGAACCGCCGAGCCATAGACCGGAAAAAAGGTGATTGCCGGTTGCCTCTTTGGGGTAGTTCTCGGCCCCAGTCTGAAGGCAATTCTTTTACCCATCGGGTGGCGTACGGTTTGAGCCGATCGAAGATGCGTGCCTTTAGGCCTTGCAATACCATGTCGTTTGCCCTTTCTACCTGACCGTTGCTTTTTGGATGAGCCACGGAGGCGAAACAAATTTTGATGCCAAGCTCATCACACCAATCTTGAAATTCTTCTCCTCGGAATTGGGTTCCATTGTCCGTGATGATCTGTTTGATGCGCCCTAATCGCATTTACGATTTCTTGAAAGAATTCTTTGGCCTTGGCCGCTGTGATTGTGGCCACTGGCTTTGCCTCTATCCATTTGGTGAATTTGTCCACGGCAACAAAGAGATGAGTGAAGCCACCTTGAGCTTTCTTCAATGGGCTAACCATGTTGAGCCCCCAGACTGCGAATGGCCAAGAGATCGGAATTGTCTGTAGCTTCTGGGCGGGCACGTGTATTTGGCGGGCAAAAAATTGGCACCCTTCACAGGTTCGGACGATGTCCTCTGCATCAGTCACAGCAGTCGGCCAGAAAAAGCCTTGTCGATATGCCTTGCCCACTAGAGTGCTTGACGCTGCGTGGTGCCCACAGATTCCCGAGTGGATTTTTCTGAGTAGGCTTCTTCCCTCTAGCTCTGATATGCATCGTCTTAGGACTCCAGAGGCGCTTTTTCGGAACAATTCTTCGCCTACTATCACATAGCTCTTGCTGCGCCGTGAGATGCGTTCCGCCTCCATCCGATCTTCTGGAAGTTCGTCCTTCAATAGGTAATTGAGGAAAGGAGCTGTCCAATCTGCGTTGATGACCAGGACCTCCTCTTCGGTAGGTGTTTCTTTGGACTCGACCCGTTCCTGCTTTGGTCTTATCGAGGGCTTGTGGAGTTCTTCAACAAACACACCAGCTGGTACTGTCGCCCGAGTGGATCCTAGCCTTGCCAATTTGTCTGCTGCTTCATTGTCTCGTCGGAGCACGTGGATGAGTTCCAGCCCGTCAAACTTGCCTTATGGATTCCGCACTTCCTGGCAATAAGCTGCCATGTTATCTTCAACACACGACCGCTCCTTTTGTACCTGATTAATTACCAGCATGGAGTCGTCTCGAATAGTTAGCCGCCGGACGCCGAGGGATATCGCGATGCGAAGCCCATGGATGAGTGCCTCGTACTCGGCGGCATTGTTTGATGCCGGGAAGTGGATCTGAAGGACATACTTCAGGCGCTCACCTGTTGGAGAGATGAGGACCACGCCGGCTCCTGCTCCATTGAGCATGAGGGAGCCGTCGAAATACATTATCGATATTCGGTTCTTGATGATCGTCGGAGTTTGCAACTCCGTCCACTCGGCGGTGAAGTCGGCAAGTATTTGAGATTTTATTGCCGTTCGTGGCCTGAAAGAGATTTCAAAGGCCCCGAGCTCGACCGCCCATTTTGCGATTCTCCTGGTGGCCTCCCGATTGTGGAGTATGTCCCCAAGCGGGAAAGTGGTGACCACCACAATTGAATGTTCTTGGAAGTAATGCTTGAGCTTGCGTGAAGCAAGTAACACAACGTACAATAGTTTTTGCACCTGTGGGTAGCATACCTTGGATTCTCCCAATACTTCGCTGATGAAATAAACTGGCCGCTGGATTTTCTGAAGGTGCCCCTCCTCCTTCCGCTCTGCAACGATTGCAGCGCTGACTACATGAGTCGTGGCGGCAATGTAGAGCAAAAGGGGTTCTTCGGGCATTGGTGGGACCAGCACTGGTGGGGATGATAAGAATGTCTTCAGCTCTTCGAAAGCTTTTTGTGCCTCAGAAGTCCACTGAAAGTTACCCTGCTTCTTTAGAAGTTTGAAAAAAGGCATTCCTCGAGATCCTAGCCGAGAGATGAATCTGCCGAGTGCCACCATGCACCCGGTGAGCTTCTGGACGTCCTTCTGACTAGCTGGAGGTTTCATTTTCAGGATTGCATTGATCTTCTCTGGGTTTGCCTCGATGCCACGTTGTGACTAGGGATGAAAACGGATAGTAATTCGGATATCAATTTTTTTGTCTTTGTTCTTCAATGGGAAACAAATAGGATATAGAATTTTCTATCCAATTCATATTCTTGTTTGTGGTGTTGAGCTTATTCAAATTCATAAAAATGAACCTCAAATTCATTATATATTTATTTAAATGATAGAAACAAAATTCGGATATCAATGGGATACGGATTCGGATATTTTTCACCTTTTTATTTATGGGAAGCAAATAATGCGTAATTTTTTTATCTAATTTTATAATCTTATTTTTATAATGAGCTTGCTAAAGTGTTAAAAATGAAAACCAAAATCATTATATATCTATTTAAAAATGTCGAATTTGTTGAGAAATTCGGATATCCGTTTTCATCCCTAGTTGTGACACAATAAACCCGAGTAATTTTCCCGACGGGACTCCAAAAACGCATTTTTCTGGATTCAGCTTCATTTTATAAGCCCTTAAGCTTTTAAAAGTTTCCGCCAAGTCAGATATGAGGTCCTCCTTTGCCCGAGTCTTGACGACGACGTCATCGACGTATGCTTCCACGTTGCGCCCGATCTGGGAATGAAAACATCGCTGTATCGCGCGTTGATAAGTTGCGCCAGCGTTCTTCAAACCGAATGGCATTGTGACGTAGCAGAATGCGCCGAACGGAGTGATGAACGAAGTCTTGATGCAATCTTCTTCTTTTAGCCTGATCTGGTGATATCCCGAGTAGGCGTCCAGAAAACTCAGGAGTTCGCAGCCTGCCGTCGAGTCTACCACTTGGTCTATGCGAGGCAGTCCAAACGGATCTTTCGGGCAAGCTTTGTTGAGATCGGTATAATCAACGCACATGTGCCAGCTTTTATTCTTTTTGCGAACAAGCACTGGGTTCGCCAGCCAATCGGGATGGTACACTTCTTTTATGAATCCTGCTGCTAAAAGCTTTGTGATCTCTTCCCTAATGGCTTCTTTTCTGTCCTGAGCAAATCTTCGGAGCCGTTGCTTGATGGGCTTGGCCTTCTCGTCAACGTTCAAAGAGTGCTCGATCACCTCTCTGGGAACACCGGGCATATCGGATGGTTTCCACGCGAAGATGTCCCGGTTGGCCCGAAGAAAGGTGACGAGCGCGTCTTCCTATTTGGGGGTGAGGCCTGTCCCGATCAGAGCTGTCTAGGCAGAGTTGGATGGGTCAAGGATTATCTTCTTGGCTCCTTCATCGGGTTTTAGGCTTGCCCTGGTCTGCTTCTTCGCCGGTACACCTCCTTCGTCTTCTTGATGTGCGGCCGCCTGCCGGACCCTCGGTCTTCTGCCGCCTCTTGAGCCTCGGCCATCTCACAGCTTTCTCGGTCGCATACGAACGACTGCTTGACATCACCACGTACGGAGATGATGCCCTTCGGCCCTGGCATTTTTAAGACGAGATAAGTATAGTGTGATGCGACCATGAATCTGGCGGACACGAGTCTTCCCAAGATGGTGTGGTATGCCGCTGAAAATCGGCCACTTCAAAGTTGAGGTACTCGGTCGGAAGTTCTCCTTGGTTCGAGCGTGGTGGCAAGGTGATTTGCCGAGTGGTACCGCGAGGTTCGAGGATTACTCCATGGAAGGTGATGAACCCGCTTTAGTTCGAACGGGAATCTTCATGTCGTCAAAAGTCTTGGAGAAGAGAACATTAAGTCCCTTGCCTCCGTCGACCCGGCACCCTCTTGAGTTTGACATTGCGCACCACGGGTCCAATACCGTGAGAATCTTAGGGATAGGGATGTGATCCGGATGATCTGAACGATCGAAGGTAATGGAAGCCTCGGACCATCGAAGATACTGGGGAGTAGGGATGGCAGTTTTACCCATGGGTTCGGGTACCCGTGGGTACCCGACCCGATAAGAATGGGTACGGATAGCATTTGAGACCCGTGGATTTTCGGGTTCGGGTACCCGATAAGGTCATAGGATGGGTATGGGTATCAATTTGTACCCATGGGTACCCATGGGTATCCTATGACAAGTGGACCCCAGTTGTCAGTGATACAAAGTGTCTAACTTTGTGACCCTGCTAGTGCGTACTGCCACTGCGTAGCCCTACCGTGCCCCCTGACCCCAATTGGCCGATTCCCCAATCCAAATAGCAAACCGCCAGGCGCCAAACCCTTTCGCCTAACCCTAACTGCGCCGCCACCCAGTTCCCCGAGTGGCCGAGTGCCCGAGTCCCCGACGCGCGCGGCGACGCCAAATCGCCGCTCCACCGTGCCCAAGTCGGCGAGTTCCCGAGTCGGCGAGTCCCCGACCTCGAGTCCTCGTGGACTCCACCCAATACTGGTCGGCGGTGCCCGTGACCCGAGCCGGCGATTCCCGACGCCAACCCTAGCGGTGAGTCGCTGAGTTCCTCCGCCATTCTTCACCGTCGGTAAGCCTCCGCCATTCATCGCCGATCTGCCGAGTTCCTCACATCGCTTACTTCCTTTTCCCTAAATCCTGGTTGGATCTATCGTGTTTTGCCTTCATTTGGCTTCGTCTTCTCCCTTCAGTGACCTCCGTTCGATTTGCCCTCCGCCGCCTCTTGTTGTTCACGAGTTCATCCGGAAGAACCTCCATTTGTACCAGTTCATATGACATCTCGCTCACCGCCGCCCTTAACTTCACCATGGCGAGCTCACTACCGTAGATATATATGGATGTGTTGTATTTGGTTGGATAAGTGTCGTATATCACGGATAAAACTCTCTTCTGAATCGATTGCACTTTACTCTTGTTTGAGAAAGTCGACATAATGCCTAGATAATTTGTTACTTGATACCTCTAACTCATTCTTGTTTCCTCATGGATAAATATTATCTTGTAGAATACTTCATGGTGAAATGCTACAACAGTTTAAGTGACCTCAGTTTAAGAAATTACAAGAAGTTATGTTTGGGAAATGCCATTCTGGTGACAATCACACAAATTCTGGTGACAATTATTTGTATGTGCTTCACTGCTTTAGTGCTTTGTTGGTTCTGGAAACAATTATTTGTATGTGCTTTGTTGGTTCTGGAAATAATTATTTGTATGTACTTTGTTGGTTCTGGAAACAATTATTTGGTTCTGGAAACAATTATTTGTATGTGCTTTAGTGCTTTGTTGGTTAGGAAACAATTATATGAATTGATGGGTGCGAAATCTTAATGTGTCACCTATTGACTTATAATCTTAATGGTTCATCCATTCGGGTTCGAGTCCAGTTCGGGTACCCATTCGGGTTCGGGTACCCATTGGGTTCGGGTGTGGGTACACATCCGTGCCCGAACAGTCTAGCGGGTTTGGGTGGGTAGCTCGGTTTCGGGTTTGGTTGGTGGGCAC
>JAYEVE010000116.1:0-63880 GCA_036346375.1 Guadua angustifolia
AATTCTCCACATCTACCTTTCCCGAACGCTCTCAAGATGGTTCGAGGAGAGCTCGCTGCATTCTTTCTCGCTGATGTGATCCATTGCAAAGGCAAGTTTAGGGGCTTAGACAATTCCTAGGGACATTTATTCATGTAACCACAGATTAATTACCATGTGATTTTTTCAAAATGTAAATTGTGTACATTTTTGAACTGTTTATTGTTATGTGTTTGTGTTGTAAATTGTGAATACTTGTCATGTTATCTATATGTTTATATAAATTTATGTTATCTGTACAAAGGGCATGATTCTTGAGACTAGTTGTAAAATAGAAAAAATATTATTAAAAAATACAAATCACATACAGTTTTTGTAATACTCTACTTAATTTTAGAGTTGTTTTGGGCCTTGTGGGGAATCATCCATCCAAAAACCCTAACCCACCCTTCCTTATCCCCCTGCACCCCTCCCCACACTCCCAGCCGCCACCTCGGCTCCTGCCCCATGGTGGCGCCCTGCTTTGCCAGTGGCGCCCTGCTTGCTCCCAAGGCAGGCGCCTCCCCAGCCAGACCAGCAGTGGCACCCCCACCTCCAACTCTGCCCAGCTCCAGCGCCTCGGCCTGCTCAGACCAACATGGCGACCCCTCCCCCTGCAACCCCGAGTGCCTCCTTCCCTTGCTGCCGAGCGCCCCCTTCCCTCCTTGCCGATCTGCACTCCTTCCTCTTCTTCTCCATTTGGGTAAGTGGAGGTATAATTTGGGTTTGCTCTTGCTGCTCTAATGGAGGTTCTTAATTGTTTGGGTGGCTCTAGGGTTCCTATATTTGGAGGATTTGAGGGGAAAATGGCTCTATTTTGGGAGGGAAGTTCTGTTTTGTTTTCGGGCTGAGAAAAGGCTGGTGTTAGGGTTGCGTTTTGAGGCACTTAGAGTGGTCACATATTTATTTGGTTGTATAAGAAGTTGTAGATAATCCTTTCCCCTTTAATTTGAGTGCAAGAACATAAAAATCCATTAAGCCAATTAAAAGTTATGCCATTTTTAATGATTGCTGTCCAGATTGGGTTGCTAGTGGAGCTGAAATGTTCAGCTGAAGATTAATCATAGCTACAGGCCAAATTAGTTTTTTTGTTTGCCTAGAGAAATGTAGGACATTTTCTGTAGATTTAGAAAAGGTATTTTTTTTCTTGATTTGGAGTTAGGAATCAAAAGTTATGTTGAGTTGAAGTTGCTGTCCAAACTGAAAGTATGCTGAAAGTTCAGAGTTTGGTCTGAGTTTCAGATTTCAGTTTGGAGACATTAAATTGAGTTGTTGAATAAATGGCTATGGGGTAACTCTAGGTTATCCTCTTGTGCTCATTTAGAGTTCAAGAACTTGAATTTTGGTTCAACCATTAAAAAGTTATGCAAGTTTTACTTTTTTACTGTCCAAATTGTGACTAATAGCAGATTCGACATTGTTATGTGAATTAGGACAAGATAGAGGCCGAGTTGGATTTTACAATTTCCTAGAGATAGATGGAAAATTCTGTGTAGATGCTTAAAATGTATTCGTTTGCTTAATTTGAAGTTGTATAGCAATAGTTATGCTTTGGCGAAGTGGGCTACCCAAACCAGTTTTGTTTAAAAATTTAGAGTTTAGGGCAGATTTGATTTAGGGAGTAAATACGTTGTTTTTGACTCTAAAACTTGTGAAATTGAGTACACAATTATGTTTCCAGGTGGAGTAGCTTCGGGAGTGACTTCTTCCCGCCACTCCTGTAATACTGTGGGGTTTCTTTTTCCTCCGAGTCAGGGAATTCTTGGTCCGAGTGTCTGGTGGGCCTATCTGTGAGTTGTGGGAGAGAAATTCTTGATTTCTTTTTCCCTCACCACCCACTTTTTACCTAATCTTTTTTCTCCTGGTGTGTGTGTGGCTAGAATTCCTTGGGTGGGGCTGATATTTTTTCCTTAGCCTTGCCGATTCATTCTCCACCTCTCCTTTTTCTTTTCTCTAGATGTCTTCTTCCCGAGCTGTTGCCTCCTCCTGTAGAGTGCCTCTCCAACCCAGCCTTGCCGGCACCTCCGGCCATCCTGCCCGGCCGGCTCCTCCCGGCGCCCTTCCTCCTCTGCGGGCGTCGCCTCCCGGCTCTTCCCTCCTCTCGGCGTGAGTGGCGGCCAGCCAGCCAGCCAGGCAGGCGGCCACGGCAGCCAGCCTCCAGCCGACTCCCTGCGCCTTCCCAGTAGCGATTTTCCCTCAACCGGTGCTCCTCCTTCCTTTCGGTTCTGCAGCCGGCGGCCTTGCACCAAGCAGCAGATGCCCTTCTCTGGTGCCCCTCTGGCCAAGCCCAGCCGGCGTCCTTTTTTCTTGGCGCCGCCCTAAAACCCCTACTTCACGCCCATGGCTGGCACCTCTTTCCTCTCCTCCTTTGTGGTAAGTGGAGGTGAAGTTCTTATGTGGATAAATTGTTGTAGTCAAGGTGTTTGATGTAATGCTCCAAAGGTTTAATTCTCTTCATTCATGTTTGCCATCAGCTCACTTCTCCCTAATAAAATTTTATGTGTAATGTATTACATTTGAAATTTGTTGAAGTATATGGAATCCTTTTGGTTATAGGTTCATGAATCGATGTGCATTTTGAGGTTTGGTGTGTTATCGGTGTATGAAATCTGTCTTTGAGGTTGCGAGTATAATGCTCAAAGTATCGCTAAATTTTGTGTGCATATAATGCATATACATTACAGTGGAATTGCAGTTTTAAGGTTTGATTAATAAGGTGTAGTGAGTAGTGCACTGTGTTTGAGTTACGCACATTCTGCTTAAGGCATAAATAAATTTGCTCTATGCCAAAATAGATTGTGAATATGAGCGTAGTATGGTCCCTCTGTATGCACGAATGCCTTACGTGTTGTGGAATGATGTTTGGTGTTCATCTCCAAGAGAGTAATAGCTGTATACATATATATATATATATATATATATATATATATATATATATATGGATGCTTTGCTAATAAGAGAATTAAATTCTAAAGAGGGGAATTAGTAATATTTACACTTGAATCCGGTTGGTGATGTTTAATTGATGGTTTATATGCTCATGTTCAAGACAGAGAGTAGTGTGCATAAATATATTTGATGTTACACATATTCATGATGATGACATAGAAATGGGGTAGGGTTGTTTAAGTTATAATCATTCTGCTGGGTGGGTATCATCTTAGATTTAGTAAGATGTTATCTTGCCCCCATTTTAATAAGAGTTCTTTCGAGCTGAAATGTATGTGTCTTTATGTAACCAAGTAAGTTCTGATTTAGTGGTGAAGTGTGACTAGCGATCCTATTTTGGTTAATTTTATCAAATCGCTATTTGAAAGGAATGGAACACGGGGCAAATGCAAACATGTTATTAGATTAGTCTTGATCTTTACTCATAATAGATTCTCAAGTTATTTGAAATGTTGATTATATATATATATATATATATATATATATATATATATATATATATATATATCGAGCTTCCATTGGTATGAGTGATTAGTATTTATCTCTAGTGATTGGTAATTAAAAAGGGGTAGTAGGAGAAGGTTAAAAGCGAAGATGGTGGTCTTCTTGCTCCCTTACCTAATCTACCCTTCTCTTTAACTTCATTAGATGGTAGCCAGAGCGATTGCAAGCTCAATGAGAGTGTCTGCGGGAGGGGTGGTCTCGACCTCGCGTTGCTTCACTTGTCGGTAAAAACAAGTACACCATTTGTGTGTCTAGCTGAGTCGATTCGTTGTTATTTATCTGTTCATAGCTAATTTCTATTGATTGTGGCAAGTATGAGTTATATTGGTGATCGTCGCCCTTGGGGACGAGATTAGCTATTAGTTCGGATGGTCACTAGTAAGCCTTAATCTCGGTGAGTTTACTCCGATGATAGTGCTTTGTGGGTCGAAGAGTCATCGCGCGAGTGCAAAGACATCAAGACGAAGGCCGCTGTGGCGATCGCGACTTCCCGCCCCTCCCGGGCGGAGCGGTCCGCCAAGGCGGCAGGAAGGCCGGCAAGGGCTTCAGCGACAAGGGTGATGCTGTGAGCATAGTGCACCGCTGACTCCTCCAGCGAGCCATTCACCGTCACCCCTAGCGGCAGCAAGCTGCTGACCATGCGCCTAAATGCGGGGCGGAGCATAGTGACAAGGTTGCGCAGGTTGCGACTCGTCTCCACGTGCAACGTGTCGCATTTCTCCTCGGCGCCCTTCGCCCGCGCCTCAGCAGCTTCTGCTCGGGCCACTAGTGACATCTTCTCCACCTTCGCCGACGCCAGCTCCTCTCGTAGTGATTTCATCTGCTTGTTGTGGAGGGAGGTCACCGCGGCTAACTCGGTGACCAAAGCGGCCGAGCTGGTGGCGCAGAGAGGAAGCGACGGAGTGGTCGAGTTGGAGGTGGATCGCCGGTGTGGCTGAGCTTGATGCGCCCGATGATTGGGCGGACAGCAGTACAAAGGCGGCGAATTTAATGGTGGCGAGCAGGCGTGGTCGTCCGACCACCTGCACCACCTTGGTGATCTGCTCTAAAGACACCAAGAAGGAGAGTTAGCTCCAGCAAGCAGAATAATACGCCGAGAAGAGAAGAAAAAAAACTTACGTAGTAGAAGTGCCCCTGAAGCGGATGAAAGAAGTGCGAAGCGCTAGCCCACTCCTAGGCTCAACGCCTTGCACCGTTGGTACCGGCGTCGCCGCTGGCACTGGTGTCGGTGCCGGAGGCAAAGGCGGCGACAGTGGCGGCGCAACGTCCTTCCTAGCGGAAGGCGTGGCGACGCCAGCAAAAGACCCGGCACCTGCCGTGCTCGACAGCACGGAAGGGCTAAGAGCAGAAGAGATGCCCGCGGCACAGGGTCTCTTCGGGTCCAGATCCGAAGCGTCGGTGGTGGCTGCCCGTTTCCCTGCGCTCCGGTCATCAGCACGAACCGGACTCCCCCTGATCCCCAGGGGGGCCCGGGGTGGTATCGCTGCCCTCCCGGTGGAGTCCATCGAAGGAAAGCTTGTGATGATTGCAAGCTGCTCCGCCGATGGCGATTAACCATGGCGGGCTTGGCCGGAGCATACCGGTCGCTTTCGGCATTTGCGGGAGCAACCCGGTCATCCAGGCCTCGACCCCGGCAGCGCTCAAGTTCCCAGTGCCTGGCAAAGGGCACAAGACATCAATCAGCTACTAGCGACCACAAAGGCGAGGCAAGCAAAACATTGATGAAGACTTACGCCCTGGGTACGTGCGGGTCACATCGTTGTCGCTGGTGTACTGCCAAGCCGGCCTGACGTGTCGCCGCAGGGGGCTGATCCGCCGGGTCGCGAAGTCCCCGACAACCAGCACCTCGATCAGTTTGGAGGCCCGCAACTGATCGATGAGGGCCACCATAGACCGAAGTTCCACCGTCTCCTCGACGGGGGAACCCCAGTTGTCGATGGCGGCTGCCAACACGGACGGCAACTCTAGGATGTCGAGCCCGCTATCGTCAGTGATGTACAGCCACTCACTCCGCCACGTCTTCCAGGTGCTCCTCATCTGGAGGGGGATGTAGCGGGAGGCTGCGTCATCACGGAGGCGAAAATGGCAACTCCCCATGACCCCACCGTCGGTGAGGCTGCGGAGAGTATAGAAGTACCAGAAGAGGGGAAGATTTGGCATCACCCCCATGAACATTTCGCAGAGATGTGCGAAGATGGAAAGGGTGAGGATGGAGTTGGGGGTGAGATGAAGATGGTGGATCTCGTAGAAGTGGAGAACAGTGAGGAAGAACTCATAGTAGGGCGGCATCAGGTCCGCCACCAGTGCCCAGACAAAGGTGATCACTTCCCCTGGGTTGCATTTGGTGCGGCAGTTGCGCCCTAAGTGAGGGCCCTTGAGGGCCGGAGAGAACATTCCCTAGCTTTGACTCATCCATAGCAGAGGGGGGAAGCGGCGGAGCCATGCGGCTAGAATACTTTCTTGGTGCCGTGACTGTGAAGAAGACAAACGAAGCAAAGAAGACGAAAGCGATAGGAGTACGGATCGTGGTGGGGTGAGCATGCCTATTTGTAAGCCGTGCTAGGCTTCAGGATGCGTGGAGTCGCGCCCCCACGAACCGACGGTTCACAAAAAGATCATAATGGCACGAGGCGACAAGACCTAAAGAGTTGCGGCGGTTGCAGAGAGAATCTGTATGGTTGCATGTACAGAAATAGGACCCGTCCAAGATCGCGCCCAGGTCAAAGAATATCTCTGAAATCTTCCAAGGCGTGCTCCGGGTCCGATCCAGGGGCTACTGTCGGTGTATTCTACACCGGAGTACTCTCTCCACTGCTGTCAGGTGGGACCATGTACGTAAGATACAAAAAGAAGAAGGTCCTGTGCAAAGGACTCAACATATTGAAGAAGGGCTTGGTGGCCGACCAGGTCCCGGCCGAGGCATCGAGACACGTGGCGCTCGGCGGTTTCTTGGCCGACAGGTCCTTGGCCCAGGCGACCAGACCACGATTGCTGAAGACTAGGACACGTGGCTACCCGACGAGCGATCGGCGACCAGACACGTGGCGCGCGACGAAACAACCGGCCCATTACCGACCGACCACTGAGACGGGTGGGGAGGCTTCACTCAAGCAATCGGCAGGATCTGGCGTATCATAGCCATTAAATGCACATGGGAGCCATTAAATGCGCATGGGAGCTATTCAATGCACGGGGAGCCAATACTGTGCGCCTGAAGGCCATTAAATAGGCGTGGCTCCCTGACTCCATGATGACCTGTCCCTCCGACTAAGCCAGGTTCACCAACTCCCGTTCCATCTACACCGCCCCAGGCACGACGGGGTGACGCGTGTACCAGGCATTCATCACGCAACGTCACCCCGTCGACAAGCGGCGTCAAGATACGGCGTAGACAAAGAGGCTCCGAGGGACAGTACCGACAGGACTAGACACTGTCAATGTAATTAATGTAAAACTACTCCATCTGCCCGCCCTAGCTAGTCCCGGGAGTATATAAGGGCGCTAGTGTGCATGAGGCGAGAGGGAGGTCGGTCGGAAACTTAGATCACGGAGATCGATCAGTTCATAGCGAAGAGCAAGCAGAATACTAGAGCAACACGAGCTTGAGCAGGACGTAGGGCTATTACCCGCATTGGGGGCCCGAACCTGGGTAAATCCTGTGTGTTCCTTGTTTGCTCCCTGTGTGTTCTTGAGCTTCCTGTCCTGCTCATCATGCGAAGAGAGTAGAGAAGAGAGCCGAGAGTGACGCAGCTGCGAAGACCCCCCTACCAAAACTCGGTTATACACTCGAACCAATACTGTCTGACACAAACACGCCGACACTACCATATATACTATTAATTTTTTCTAACATGTAATCTTTGTGTGTTAAATTCTTTCTCTTTATAATGTCATCAACAGGGCAGTGGTGACCTGTGTGGCTTCTACGTCATGCACCACATGGCATTCCTAATCAACAGCTCACATCTTTTCCCTCAGGTATATGTAGATGCATAATAATACACTTAGTCTTTTACATACAAATTTTAAAACTTAAATTACTGCACTACATTCATTTTTGCAAGAGCTTACTATCACCCATAAGAGCTTAGACAATAAAGCAAGAGCATACATCTGAGATCACTTATGCGATTAGTCTTGGTTAGAAGTTATATTGGAGTACGGCAAGTTTAGAGATCCTGAATCATCATACTAGTCCATATGTAAACAATATTAATTAGTAGTGATTGTTAAGCATGCTTATGTTGTATGTTGTTACTGATTGTTAAGTATGCTTATATTGTATATTGTTACTACTGATTGTTAAGCACGCTTTTGTTTGTATATTGTCACTGAATGTGATATGTGTTGTAATTAAAGTGTTTGTGTTCTGTGAATGTGATATATGCATTCTGTGTTCTGTAATATGTATGTGATACATATATATGTGCATACTGTCAATATGTGTTGTTTTGAAGAATATATATGAAATTAAGCATAGCCCTATGAGGGTCATCACAATCGGTTCTTATGTGCAACCGATTCTGATGATAGGGCCATTAGAATCGGTTCTTCTGTGAACCCGATTCAGATGATCTGTTATCACAATCGGTTCTTAAAATGAACTGATTCTGATGACCACTTCATCGGAATCGGTTCTTACATGAAACCGATTATAGGGTCATCAGAATCGGTTTCACAGAAGAACCGATTCCGATGATACGGTCATCAACATCGGTTTTATGTAAGAACCCCGATTGTGATTATATTGTCGTTAGAATTGGTTCCTATGTAAAACCGATTGTGATAATTTGGTCATCAGAATCGGTTATACAAAAGAACCGATTGTGACAAGATGTCATCACAATCGGTTCTTCATAATAACCGATTCTGGCGACCATATTATCCCAATCAGTTCTTCATAATAACCAATACTGATGACCATAGCATCACAATCGGTTTATGAAAAGAACCGATTGTTATGAGTCTCTATCACAATCGGGCTAAAACCGACCGTGATAGTGCCTCCTCATCACTATCGAATAACTTTCTATTGCCACTAAAACCAATTCTAATGACAAAAAAGAACCAATTCTGATGTACATTTCTGTAGTAGTGGGTGCGTCTATCGACGCGACGAGTGGCGCTTCTAGCGGTGCGATGGGCGGCACGATGGGCAGCGCAATGGGTGGCGCTTCTGGTGACGCGATGATCTGCAGGATGAAAATTGCCTAGAAGCGCTTACGTAGGGCTTGACGATAGATGATTGCATGATGCAGGATGAAAAATCGATGCCGTGTAGATTGTCGCAGGCATATGATCACGATTGGTAGCCTCGGTAGAGCTTCATGCTGATAACGTGTTGTAAAACGTAGTCGTTCACCCGCGTTCGATTAATCAACACAACGACACAAGCACAACAACAATGGGAGGAGCACACAGAATATAGGGGTGGAACTCTCTCACTTTATTAGATTGAATTGAATACAATGGGGAACGCCCAATATATAATCAGAGAGAGGGGTTCAGATTCGCCCACATAAATAAGAGATAGAGTTCTCAACCGAATACGATTAGATTTCCTTATCTCATAACACTGATAATATTATGCTGAGGTGACACTCAGATGCACCCAAAGTCTCTTCTGTTACAATATAAATAGATACTTATGCGTGGGCTGCAATGTTCTAGTAATGTATTTGCCACGGTATCCTTGGTACCTTTATTACAAAAACGATAATCGTACATGTGCACTTTATTACAATAAAGATAATCGTACATGTGCACTTTAGCCCCTTTTTGCAAGAAGTCGGCGGTAAAACTCTCCAAGAGCCCACATGGGGAATAAGTTCCGGTAGTTTGGGTAATTGTAGAAGAGGGAGGAGTTGAAGTTTCCAACGACTTCCTAAAATCAAGATGCAAATACAACAATGATGCTGATTGAGTTCAGATATAGGTGATTACAAATAAAAAGAGGACAATATGGAAGTGGATGCCAGTCTCAATAGTACGTTTATTGTTATTCCAAGACTTATATTTAACAGCTATCCAAATTTAATTGTGTCCTGTTGGAGTTCCCTTACTTCAAAGGCCAAGCATAGCGGCAGACAATTAATGAATACCCTTCCAAATTATTGCTCTTGTTGCATCATTAATTACGAAGTATACCCTTCCAAATTTATTTTGTAGCAGTACACTACATTAACTCATCAGCCAAACTAAATTCAACACTTACTTGTTGGGGAAATTCTCCTGTGTCCAGCTGCATGTTGATTAATTTTTTTGCAGCGTGATATAGTGGTGCTGGATCTCGTTCAGTCTGCTCACGGTATCCAGGATTCGGAAATAGCGGCACATGCGTACATATGAAACTTATTTAAAAAATAACATTGTATCAATACGAAAATTCAAAGTAGCATTGAAAAACAATAAACAAACCTGCCCTGCATAAATTAAACCTAACATTGCCCAAGCAGTGTTCACAGCATGAGGATTCCCACTATCAACATACTCCTGTTCAATTTAGAGAGGAAAACATGGTAAGTGTAAATTATTACACTCTTTTAAGTATCCCAATTAACATAGATCTCTTCGTTTATGATGTAATTAACTATATACAGAGCAAAATAAAAATGACTGTCCTTAATTTCCCTATGTTAAAAGCATAAGTCTGTATCTTTGCTTTGTTGGAAAAAGATTGCCTGAAGTCCTCCGAAGCTACAACAATTTCATTCTCCTAGGATCGTTTGTTTGTTCTTTAAACTAACGTAGTCTGGTGTTGTTTTCAAAAATTGGATTTTCATTCTCATACCAAAAATTGCTTGCTAGGTGGGCCTTATGTATTCTGCAAAGAATTGGCTAGGTTTGCTAATTTCAATTCTGCCTCTAGTTTGATGGCTGTTGTAGGGGTCAATAATTTTGTCTAAAAGATAAAAATTGCATTTACCACTAGTTCGTTGTCTAAAAGATTTACAAACAAGGATCTTACTTCAAAGGCCATGATCTTCGGTTGACAAGTGAAAGACTGAATTTTTGGGGCTAGGCCCACTCTAATCTCACGTACGCGCATTGATCGGGAGCACCAACAGAATTTTGGTTATGTCCCGTCCGTCTGCGCTAGATATAAAGGGGAAGTCGGCGCTCGTTTTAGTTAATGATTTTTTGAGTTCTGCTCATCCCTAAAAATCAACCGATCTTCTAATCTAGCGCACAGACGAATGAAGGCCTGCGACCATCACCAAAGAAGATTTCGGTGTTCTCACGTATCTACATTGGCTCGCACATCTCCCTCTCTCCGACGCATCTTCACCGACAAAACCCTAATGGCCTCCTCATCACTGGGTGTCAGGAGCTGCGGAAGACTGGAGGCTAAGTGTTGGAAGAAGCGGGAAATCCAGACGAAACAGAGGAAGTGAAGAAGGAAGCAGAGAGGCTTTCAAATAACATCAACGGCTGGAGGCAATGTCGAAGGGTTTCGCTTCATCCGACGGCCACCTGACCGGGAACAGGAATTACCAAGACGCTTAAGTGGTTGTTTTGTCGTTTTGTTCATTTACTTGCCTGTTTACGCTTTGAAGCCGTGAAACTTTACTTTTACTGCTGTAAGGGATGAAGTATAAATTCAGAAAGTGAAATGGAGAGAGGAGAACTTTCCGCATATTACTTCTAGCTACTTTAGGTATTTTAGAACCCTAGTTAAGTAATTCACATCTTTGGGTGGCGGACGGTGATGCAGTCCATCTTGATTCTTCCGATCAACCAGTTGAAATCAGTAGGGGCCTGACAAAAGTGGTATCAGAGCACGCGGATCTTGGCGACCGGGTGAAGACAACAGATCGAGGTTGGGAAACTGTAAAATCCCTTGATATGGAAGAGACCAAATGGAGCCAGAAGGGGGCGGAAGTGAAGCGATCGAGAGGAGCAACAGAGCAGAAATCAAGAAGCTTCAAGATCGGATGGAGATGCTGCAATCCAATATGGCGGAGATTAAGTCCATTCTATTGAGGTCGCCGCAACATCTGGGGGAATACAGAGAGAACACCAACTCTTCTGCGATCCTGGAGGAGAGGAGGATTCCAGATCTGAGTGCAGCCAATCAGGTGAATGTTGTTCCTTTTTCGCAAACTCCATCAAGTAATATGAATCTGTGTGATCCACAAACTATGGTCGGTAGTGGGGGGCCTGTATTTACATCAGCAATCAGAATAGCCGCACAACCTAGTTTTAGATCACAAGGAAATTTGGGCATTCATGACACTCCCATCAGAGCACCATCTTTAAGTATACCAGTCCAGAGTAATGCCTTGTTTGGCCAGGGACCGAATTTGTATCAGCAAATTAGATCAGGCACTACTGTTTATCATCCTTAGGTTCCTGTTTACCAACATCCAGTTTTGTCGCAAACTCAAGGGACTAGGGACAGAGGGTTTAATGGAATACCCATTCCAACTTACCATCACCCTGGGGTTCAGTTATTTGATACCCAAAGAAATATGTATGTGGGGGATGTTGGGGGTGGTCAACAATATGCAGAAGCTATTATTAAAGGACCAAGGTTGGAATTGTCAGTATTCTCAGGAGATGACCCAGTTGGGTGGATTGATCAATGTGAGAAGTTCTTTGAGATGGCAGGTACTCTTGTAGACCAGTGGGTCAATCCGGCAGTAGGGCACTTGACTGGCAGGGCTAGCATCTGGTTCAGGGGCATAGGAATTGCTTGACAAGCTTTATGTTGGCATCAATTCAGTGCTATTTTGTGTGACCGATTCTCTGAGGCTAATGCACATGACGCGATAGAAAAGTTGATCGGTATTAAGCACCTTGGTACGGTGAGTAAGTACATTGATTACTTTGAAAAATGTGTGGATTTGGTAAAAAGAGATCATTCTTACTTGCAAGAGACATTCCTGCTCAGTTGTTTCATTAGTGGACTTAGAGACGACATTAAGTACATAGTTAGTAGTCATCAACCCAGAGGACTGCTAGAGGCATACTGGTATGCTAAATTAGTAGAAAAGGTAGTGGGTGCCAAGAGATACAGTCAGTCGGGAAGTAATTTCAAAGCAAAATTGAATGCTGGAGTAAGACCAACAAACATGCCAATACAAAAAGCTGACAAAAGAGAGGTGCAGCCAGAAGGAAAACTGGTTAAACCAGGCAGGACTTGCTAGCATTGTAATGAGGCCTGGACACCTGGACATAACCTGAAGTGTAAAGTAAGAAATGCTTTACACACACTGCTCACGCAGGGGGATGGAAAGAATGAATCAGAGGAGGAAGAAGAGACACCCAACGAGTTTCCAGAGTTCGCTACAGCTCCAGGCAGTCCTGACAAGAGTGAAAAGGAAAGTCCTCCAGAGCCACTGATGCAAGTATCTTCTTATGCTGCATATGGCAACTATGGACCTGTTACATTTTCATTGATGGTGAATATTGAAGGAAAAAAAGCAATAGGACTGGTTGACAGCGGGAGCACTCACTCCTTCATGGATTACGATTATGCAGTGAAAAATGGATACCCATTCAATACAGTAGCTGGGAGTAAGGTAACAGTAGCAGGTGGGGGTGAGCTTTCCTCGAATGCTATAGTGGAATCTTTGGCATACACCATACAGAATGTGGGCTTTAAGTCAACTTTCAAATTATTGAAGTTAGGCAATTTTGATGTCATATTTGGAGCCGACTGGATTTATGATCACCGTCCTATTGAACTAGATCTCAAAGCCAGGATACTCACTATTCAGCAGGAGGGCCAGAAGTATCAATTTCAGGATTTCACTAAACCCACTGCTAACTTTATGATCAGTGCCGAACAATATCAAAAACTGGTAAGAAAAGGAGTCAGTGGGATTCTGGTCAAGGTGAACATGGTACAGGAGAACCAACATGAATCATCCCAGTTGATACACCCAGAGATTCAAGCACTACTGGCCAGGTACCCTGAAGTATTTGCAGAGATCGAAGGGCTACCTCCAAAACGTGAGTGTGACCATGTCATACATCTGAAGACTGGAGCGAATCCACCTAACCTGCGACCATATAGGATCCCTCACCATCAGCGAACTGCTCTGGAGGAGATCATAAAGGGAATGCTCAAGACTGGGGAAATTTGGCCAAGTAGCAGCCCCTATTCTTCACCCGTAGTGATGGTTAAAAAAAAGGATGGAGCATGGCGAATGTATGTCAATTTTCGCCAACTCAATGCAATGACCATCAAAAACAAATTTTCCATGCCGGTAATTGAAGATTTGCTTCATGAATTGCACGGTTCAGTGATTTACTCTAAACTGGATCTTCGGTCCGGATATCATCAAATCCGCATGAGTGAAGAAGACATCCTAAAAACCGCTTTTAAAACCCACTTGGGGCATTACGAATACATGGTAATGCCTTTTGGTTTATCTAACGCTCCTCCTACTTTCCAGGCATTGATGAACACTGTTTTTGCGGATTACCTGAGGAAATTCATTTTGGTCTTCTTCGATGACATTCTGGTTTATAGTAAAAGTTGGGAGGATCATTTGAATCACTTGGAGGCCGCCTTCAAGGTATTAAAAGACAACTAGTTAGTTGCTAGAAAGAGCAAATGTGTATTTGCTGTTGACTCTATTGGGTATTTGGGCCATGTCATTAGTAGTGAAGGAGTCTCAACTGATCCTAGCAAAATTATTGATGTGCTTAAGTGGCTGGTACCAGATTTAGTATCAAAGCTAAGGGGCTTCTTGGGACTAACAGGATACTATAGAAGATTCGTTAAAGGGTATGGAGAGATATGCCGACCTCTGTATAATTTGTTGAAGAAGGATAGTTTCAAATGGGAATTGCAGCACACTGAGGCTTTTGAGTATTTGAAGAAGATCATGACCTCTTGTCCTGTACTTGCATTACCCAATTTCTCTCAGCCATTTCAGCTTCAAACAGATGAAAGCGGAACAGGCCTCGGTGCTGTTCTTATGCAGCAGGGCAGACCTATCGCATACCTTAGCAAAGCTTTGGGAGTGAAAGCAGTGACTAAGTCTGTGTATGATAAGGAGGCAATGACGATCTTGGAGGCACTCAAGAAATGGAGACATTACCTGTTGGGCAACAAGGTAATTATAAAAACTGATCAAAAAAGCTTGAAATTCATAACATCACAGAAGTTGGTGGAGGGAGTATAGCATAAATTGATGTTGAAACCGCTGGAATTCGATTTTCAAATTGAGTATAAGCGTGGAAGAGAAAATATAGCTGCGGATGCACTATCTCGAATTGGATATCAGCCACTGGAAGAAGAATGTTGTCATGCTGTCACGTATGTAATTCCTGAATGGATTCAAGAAATCAAGGCAAGCTACGAAAAGGACTCAAAAGTAGCTGAAATCATTACAGAGCTGCAAACAAACAGTGAGCCGAATAGCAGATACAAGATGGAATCAGTCATCCTGAAGTACAAGGGAAGACTGTATGTAGGAGAGGATACTAGTCTCAAAACTAAACTATTGGAGGTTTATCATTCTTCCCCCATTGGTGGTCATTTTGGAGTTAGAGCCACTTTCCACCGTCTTAAAAAACTCTTCTATTGGCCCAAGATGAGAAGAAGTGTAGAATATCATGTAAAGGAATGTCCTGTTTGTCAGCTTACAAAAACAGAGCATGTGCAAATTCCAGGGCTACTCAATCCTTTAGAAGTGCCAGAGATGGCATGGTCTCACATCTCCATGGATTTTATTGAGGAGCTGCCCAACTCCAAGGGAAAGGAAGTCATATTAGTAGTGGTGGATAGATTAACGAAGTACGCTCATTTTATGGCATTTGCTCATCCATATTCGGTCCAGCAGGTTGTGCAAACATTCTTGGACAATGTATTCAGATTACATGGAATGCCTGTGGCCATCATCACATATCGGGATCGCATATTTACTAGCAAGCTATACCAAGAAATCTTCAATGCTCTCAAGGTGTCACTGCGGTTCAGTACGGCTTATCATCCCCAAACAGATGGTCAAACCGAGCGTGTAAACCAGTGTTTAGAAGCCTACTTGCGCAGCATGGTATTTTTGGAGCCCAAGAAGTGGTCTCAGTGGCTCACAATGGCGGAGTGGTGGTATAACATTTCTTACCACACATCATTAAAAGTGACGCCCTTCCAAGCTTTGTACGGTTATTCTCCACCCCAGTTAGCTGAGTTGACAATTCCATGCAATCTATTTGATGAGGCGAGAGTGACAATTGAAGAGAAGGAAGCTATGCTCAAACAACTCAGAGACAACTTGTTGAAAGCTCAAAACCATATTAAACATTTTGCGGACAAGAAAAGAACAGAGAGAAGTTTCCAAGTTGGGGATATGGTTTATCTCAGAATTCAACCATACCGACAAAATGCTTTCGGTTTGAGAGGTTCCTTGAAGCTAAGAGCTAAGTTCTATGGGCCATTTCGGGTGATGAGCAAGATAGGAACAGCTGCTTACAAACTCCAACTCCCTCCTGAAGCTGGAATACATCCTGTTTTCCATGTAAGTCAGTTGAAAAAGCACATTGGTTCTAAAGCCATTCCATTGCCTGGATTACCACTGGTGGACTCAGAAGGAAGGATCAAAACTGAACCGGTAGCAATCTTAGCCAGGAGAATGATTCCACGTCAAGGCAAGCCTGTAACACAGTGGTTGATCAAATGGCAGAATCTGTCAGATGAGGAAGCGACATGGGAGGATGCTGGTTTCATTCACAGCACCTTTCCATGGTTCTCAGCTTGAGGACAAGCATGAAGTTCAAAGGCGGGGCATTGTCAGGAGCTGCGGAAGACTGGAGGCTAAGTGTTGGAAGAAGCGGGAAATCCAGACAAAACAGAGGAAGTGAAGAAGGAAGCAGAGAGGTGTTCAAATAATATCAACGGCTGGAGGCAATGTCGAAGGGTTTCGCTTCATCCGACGGCCACCTGACCGGGAACAGGAATTACCAAGACGCTTAAGTGGTTGTTTTGTCATTTTGTTCATTTACTTGCCTGTTTACGCTTTGAAGCCGTGAAACTTTACTTTTACTGCTGTAAGGGATGAAGTATAAATTCAGAAAGTGAAATGGAGAGAGGAGAACTTTCCACATATTACTTCTAGCTACTTTAGGTATTTTAGAACCCTAGTTCGTAATTCTTGTCTTTGGGTGGCGGCGGCTGGTCCGGTCCATACTGATTCTTCCGATCAACCGGTTGAAATCAGTAGGGGCCTGACACTGGGTCAGTTCATCTAATGTGTTTTAATTTTCGCATTATGTTTTACTGATCATGATTTAGGCTAATTAATGTTTTAGTTTACCTTAGATTTAACATTTGGTATTAGAGCTAATTAGCCTAAATTTGATCCCTTTAGCCTGGTTTAGATCCTATGTTCGTTGGTGATTAGTGTTGGTTTATGTTCTTTTGGCTCAGATTAGTATTAAGAAGGAGGGGAAAAGCTTAGATCCAAAACCAAATCCCAGATCCCGAACCCTAATCCCATTATTTGTCCCCAAATCAAGAAAATCCTAATGATCTAAGATGGGGTTTCAGGCTTACCTCGTTCGATGCTCGTTTTGTCGTTGATCCATGCGTTTTGCTTGCGTGTGGTCATGGTTGCCTCGCCTGATTCCCACTTCGCCTGCTCGCCATGCGCAGCATCAGATCCGCTACGCATGCGCTCCGTCGCAGCCACCTTCGTTGATATCCCAGCCTTGCCAGAGTGGCGCTTCCTCAATCCGCCTCGTGGGCGTGCTCCGCCGCCATCGTTTCATCATCGCGCCTCTCCGCTTGCTCAGTCACCACGCAGCGGATTTTTCAGAGCGGGGAAGAGAAATGGCGTTAGGGTTAGGGTTGCACGTGTTTTGTTCCGGTCGGGCAATATCTGGTCCGTTTGATTTGCTGGGCGACTGTGATTCACTTGCGTGCTGGCTGAACGTTAATGGGTCGCGCGGCTGGGCGGCACTTTTTGTGTGCACGTAGAAAGTCGCTGGTCAGGCCACGGGCTGGGTGGGCTTCGGCCGCAGCTGGGCCACGGTCATGCGGATGGACAGCGTGAGTTTTAGGGCCGAATTTATTTATTTTAGCCCTTAATTTTTGTATTCTTTCTGTCATTTTTAATTCAGCAATAATAATTGTTTAATATTGATGCTCCTGTAGCTCCTTCTACTCATGAGAGTTTTACTGAGAAAAAGAAACTTTATGACTTAACAGTAGAAAAGTGGGAGCGGTCTAACCGCATGTCCTTGATGATTATGAAGAGCGCCATATCTATAGGGATAAGGGGAGCAATCCCTGAATCCGATAATGCTAAGCAGTACTTGGCCTCACTAGAGGAGAAATTCAAGGGTTCCTCAAAAGTATATGCCAGTATTTTAATCATGAAGATGCTCACTACTAAGTGTGATGGCTCTAGCAACGTTTGTGAGCATATCATGATGATGACTGATATAGCTGCCAAACTTAAGGGCATGGACATGGCCATTTCTGATGGTTTCTTGGTCCATTTTATTATGACATCCCTTCAAAATTAATTACAATAATCAAAAGGAGCAATGGATTATGAGTGAGTTGATCGCTATATGTGTCCAAGAGGAGGAGAGGCTTAAGGCTGAGAAGAAGGACCAAGTTTTCCATATTAGTCATGGGAAAAGAAAATTCCAAGGGAAGCTAAGTCCAAAAGAAAGTTGTATTTTTCCCTAAGGCTGAGTCAAGCAAGCCAAAGCTAAAGGAGAAGACCCCTGCTGCATCTAACTCTGCTTTTGATGGGCCATCTGTTGCTTTTGCAAGAACAGTGGGCACATTCAGAAGGATTGTGTGGGCTTCATGAAGTGGCTTGCCAAGAAGGGTAATGACATAATTTCTACTATTGATGAAACCTTTTTTGCTGATGTTTCCCCTAATACCTGGTGGATTGATTCTGGTGCCTCTGTGCATGTTTCCAATTCATTACAGGGATTCCTTACAGAGAGGACACTAAGAAAGTGGGAGCGATGTCTTAGAGTTGTTTATGGAAGAGAGGCTGAAGTTGAAGCTGTTGGCACTCTACCATTAGCATTAGGTGGTGGCTTCACTCTTACCTTAAATAATGTTGTTTATGTTCCCACTATGAGGAGGAACCTTATTTCTGTTGCTCTTTTAGATGATGATGGATACATTTGTACCTTTGGGGATAATAAATGTATTATAAGTTTTAATTCAAATAATGTTGGCTCGCGACTCGACAAGACAAACTCTATATGCTTCCTCTCTCTGAATTTTCTATGTCTATGAATGTGTGCGATGCCACCAATAAGCGAAAGAGAAGTATAAGTAATGAGACTTCATCGAATTTGTGGCACTGTCTTTAGGCCACATTTCAAAGGGGAGAATGGAGCATCTCATTAAGGAAGAGATACTCCACCCATTAGATTTCTCTAACTCAGACCCCTGTATTGATTGTATTAAGGGGAAATATGTAAAACAAATTAAGAAAGAAGTCACATGAAGCACAGAAATATTAGAATTAATCCACACTGATATATGTGGTCCATTTCCTGTAACTTCAAGTAGATGGGTATGACTCCTTTATTACGTTCACTAATAATTTCTCCCGTTATGGTTATATTTTTTCCATTCATGATCGATCTGAATCACTTGATAAGTATAAAATATTCAAGGCTGAAGTAAGATCAGATCAAGGAGGAGAATATTATGGGAGACATGCTCCTTACGGACAAATTCCAGGTCCATTTGCTAAGTTTCTTTCAGAAAATGGCATAATAGCCCAATATTCAACACCTGGTGAACCTCAGCAAAATGGAGTAGCTGAAAGATGCAACCACGCCCTTATAGATATGGTGCATAGCATGATGAGTTACTCCAGTTTACCAGTTAGTTTGTGGATGGAAGCATTAAAGACAGCTGCATATATACATAATCGGGTTTCGAGTAAATCAGTACCTAAGACACCTTATGAATTATGGACTAGGAGGAAACCGAGTTTGAAATCTTACGTGTGTGGGGTTGTCCTACTGAAGCTAAAATCTTTAATCCACATATTGGGAACTTAGATTCTAAGACAGTAAGTTACCATTTTATTGGATATTCTGAAAGATCTAAGAGGTATCAATTTTATTGCCTAGATAGTATCACTAAGTTTGTGGAAACCCGACATGCTGTATTTTTAGAGAATGATGAAATCAGTGGGAGCTTAGAGTCTAGAAAAATAGATCTTGAGGAGATTCGGACTTATGTACTATTACCAATAATCCAAGAGACTATTCTTTCTGTACCTCATATAGTTACACCTTCAGCTGAGAATTCTGGAGTTGAGCCTCCACCTGAAAATTCTAGGATTAACAATACAACACCTAATGATGAGCCTCAACAATCCCTTGTGATAACTAATGAACCACTAAGAAGATAACAACGGGAAAGAAGGTCTGTCATCCCAAATGACTATGTCGTATATATGAATAAAGATATAAATGACATAGGGAAGGTAGACGATCCTAACTCATTTAAGGAGGCTATGATGACTAAGGATTCAACCAAGTGGCTTGAGGCCATGCAGAATGAAATTAAGTCTATGAGCATTAATGATGTTTGAGATCTAGTAGAAATTCCTGATGGAGTCAAAACAGTAGGCTGTAGATGGGTCTACAAAACTAAGCATGACTCTAAGGGAAACATCGAAAGATTTAAGGTAAGGCTTGTAGCAAAAGGGTTTACACAAAGAGAAGGGATTGATTATATTGATACTTTCTCTCCCGTCTCAAAGAAAGATTCACTAAGAATTGTCATGGCACTTATTATTCATTATGATTTAGAGATGCATCAGATGGATATTAAAATTGCATTCCTTAATGGTGACTTGCATGAAAATGTTTACATGGCTCAACCAGAAAGTTTTGTTATGGAAGGCAAGGAACATATGGGGTGTAAACTTAAGAAATCCATCTATAGACTAAAACAAGCGTCTAGGCAATGGTACCTTAAGTTCGATGAGACCATAAGAAAGTTTGGTTTCAAAGAAAATGAAGTGGACAATTGTACATACATTGAGACTAAGGGGAGAAAATTCACTATCTTAGTACTTTATGTGGATGATATCTTATGAGCTAGTAGCGATAAGGATAAGCTATATGAGACCAAAAGATTTCTTTCCGCTAATTTTGACATGAAGGATCTTGGTGATGCCTCTTATGTTTTGGGCATTGGGATTCACCGAGATAGGTCTAAAGGGGTATTAGGTCTATCCTAAAAGACATACATTGATAGAGTGCTTAAAAGATTTAATATGTATAACTGCTCTACCACGCCTGCTCCTATTGTTAAGGGCGATAAGTTTGGAACTTTCCAAAGTCCAAGGAATCAATTAGAAGCTGATCAGATGAAGGAGATTCCTTACGCTTTAGCTGTCAGAACCATTATGTATGCTCAAGTTTGTACTTGCCCTGATTTAGCATTCGTAATCGGGATGCATGGAAGATATCAATCTAATCCAGGGTTGGAGCACTGGAAAGCCATTAAGAAAGTTTTGCGTTATATGCAAGGCACTAAGCATTACATGCTTACATATAAGAAGTCTGATAATCTTGAGGTTGTGGGTTATTCAAATATTGACTTTGCAGGATATGTTGATACTATAAGAAATCCACATCAGGATACATCTTCACACTTGTGGGAGGAGCCATTTTGTGGAAAAGCTCCAAACAATCACTTACTACATCATCCACAATGCAGGCTAAGTTTGTGGCATGTTATGATTCTATTGGGCAAGATGTATGGCTTAAGAATTGCATCCCAGGATTAAGAGTGGTACACAGCATATGTAAACCACTACCTATATACTGTGATAATTTGGCCACAATATTCTATTCAAGTAACAACAAGTCAAGTGGTGCTGCCAAACACATTGGCATTAAGTATATGTTGTGAAAGATAGAATCCAGAATCAGACTATTGATGTCAAGCATATAAATACTAAGTCTATGCTTACGGATCCACTTACTAAAGGCTTACCACCTAGTCTCTTTCGAGAGCATGTTATCGGCATGGGTTTATTGGAAAGCCTTTGATTCTGGAAATGAGGACCATAAGAATTGAACCAACTCCCATTAAAAATAAGTAATTGACCTACCGAGATAGAATGGTGCACTATAGATTCTGGGGTTGCAGCGGTACTTAGATTAATCGTTGTAATACTTAATCTTGATGTACTGTTATGTTGAGAATGTACTTTGATATTAGCCTTTGATCAAGTGGGAGAATGTTGGTCATGATTTTCGGTTGACAACTGAAAGACTGAATTTTTGGGGCTAGGCTCACTCTAATCTCAGGTACGCGCATTGATTGGGAGCGCCAACAGAATTTTGGTTAGGTCCCGTTCGTCTGCGCTAGATATAAAGGGGAAGTCAGTGCTCGTTTTAGTTAACGATTTTTCGAGTTATGCACATCCCCAAAAATCATTCGATCTTCTAATCTAGCTCACAGACGAACGAAGGCCTGCGACCATCACCGAAGAAGATTTCGGTGTTCTTACGTATCTACATCGGCTCGCACATCTCCCTCACCGACGCATCTTCACCAACAAAACCCTAATGGCCTCCTCGTCACCGGGTCAGTTCATCTAACGTGTTTTAATTTCCGCATTATGTTTTAGTGATCATGGTTTAGGTTAATTAATGTTTTAGTTTACCTTAGATTTAACAATTGTGTGCACGTGTGCCAACAAATCTTTGGCTAAACTCTACAATACTGCGACTTTACAGCACAATTGATCATAAGACCATTTCCGAAGTTTACATGAAATAATGGAGAGAAGAATTACCTCAGTTTGACAGCAAGCATAGTTCTCTCCCCATCCACCTGTATTTTGCTGCTTTGACAGCAAGAAGTTGCATGCTTTCCTGATGGACAAACTGTTCTGATATGTTCTTCCTGCAGCAACTAATCCTTTTATAGCGAAAAAGGTCGCGTAAGTGAAACATACAGCCCAAGAGCCATACCTGTTAATTTAATTTTGCACTACATTAGATATAGGATCAATGTAATTTGCAAACAGTTAGTAACATATCCTCACATACCATGAGCCATCCTTTTGTTGGGTTTTTTCTATGAACAATGCACCACTTTTTATAATTTTTTCTATCTCTTCACGACGGTATCCAGGACGTATCTCTTTAAACGTTACGAGTGCTTGAATTAATGATGATGTGCATTCCGGGTATCTGCATAGTGGTTTTATAACTTGAATTAGTTTTTTTAAGTTGGAAAGTGAACTTGAGAAAACTCCAAATAGGGAAGGTAGTCGAATCTCTTACGGATAATCGACGATGATGTTTCGAAAACTCTCGGAAGGATTGACAAACTTGGTCATCAAATAGGTCCAAATTAGTATTATGTAGCTAGAAGATTTTGGTATAAAAAGTCATACTGCCAGGACAATAATAAAATAGAGCTACTTGCTGTGAGAGGTGTGCCATGATAACATTATTAAAATACAGGTTAAGAAAACCACATGTATTCTTAATTTTTTATTTACATAATAATAAGAAGAAAACAGCAAAAGTGAAGAAAGCACAAAAAAAAATCGCAGATATAGGAAGGGAAGTGAGAAAATTCCGGGCCACATCCAGAGCGGGATGTAGTGGAGAAAACCGTCGAAACATGGATTTTACTGCTCAAGACGATCTTACTGCTAAGAACTGATCATACGAATCATGAATTTCAAAACTAAACTCTCTAATCATCCATTTACAAATGCAGTAGAAACATTGTGAACTAGCCCTCTAAAGAAACATAGTGAACTAGCATTTCCATAGACTAAAAGAATTTGTATCATGAAAATTAATGAGCACTACTACATAATTGGCATTTGATACCGGTCCATCAGTGTCGGTTGGGCTTGAGCAGGACTGACGATTCTTGATCCGGTTCAATAGCTCTTTGGGCTCATGGGGCTCTTTAGTACCGGTTCAAGGCATCAATCGGTACTGATGATGTTACATTAGTACTGGTTCGTGTAATGAACTGGTATTAATTCCCAATTTAAACTTTTTCCTCCCTCCTAATTTGAAACCGCCATAAATAATAAAAATAGAAAATTTTAAATATTGCTAATTACCTCTCCTGCCTTCTAATTTGAAAGAATTGAAATTAAATAATATTACATTTGAAATAATTGGAACTAATATTCCATTTACAATAATTGAAAAGAATGGCCAAAACAGATTCAAAATTTCAGAGGCCGTTTTGAGGCCCTAAACGATGTTTTTTTGGAATTCCGTCACCGCATACACACTCGCACAAACCATCAGGATCCAACTATCTAATTTTGGCACTCGCACTCACACATATGAAATTTGGGTGCTACTTTTCATTATCTTTCAAACGAGCCAAAGAACGCCCTGATCGGAGTTACGAGTCAAAAGTTATGGCCATTTTAACAAAAGTGATCGGATTTTATATTTGCAAACTAGAATCGGTGCCCAAAAGAATATAATCGGAGAGCTCATCGTGTGATGATTTCGGAAAGCACAAGAACACTAAAATCGAAGGTACGAGTAAAAAATTATGGTATTTTTACAAGTTTCGTTAATAGTAATAGCACATATATTGCAAGCATAATTAATAGTCAAAAGTATGGAAAATAAATTTGAAAGTTTTAAATTTTGCTAATTACCTCTATAGTTTGCTAATTTGAAATAATTGAAAATCAGTTTTCGGATACTTCACGGGGTTAAGGGGAGGAGGGACACATTATATATCAGATGTTATCATACCACCACTAAAGTACCGATCTTATAAGAGCTCTGAAGTTAAGCTTGCTTGAAGGAAAGTATTAATAGGATAGGTGATCTCCTGGAAAATGAAGTCCTTGTGTGACATTACAAATGTCCGATAAACAGAAGAACTAATATGTGTACATATAATACATTAGTAGTAATTAAAGTTGTGCACACACACACACACACACACACACACACATATATATATATATATATATATAGGAAAATGATTCCATACTCCTGGGTGTACGTACTCCCACCTTCAGTATACTATTTAAATGATGTTGTTATACCTCTTTATCCTTTTGAGTATACTCTAATACTAATTATAAGATACTCTAAAGTGAGTTCTACGAAAAATTTCATTAAAGTCCACCCTTTATAGCAATATTTGTTTATATATTCTTTTTACATATGGAAAAGGGTATGTAGTAAAAAAATAAAGAGTTCTCTTGAAATTTTCTCAACCATGTTGCATTGGAGTATCTTAGAATTATTATTGGAGTATACCGAAAGTGATAAAGGAGTATAAAACGTTCATTTAAGTGGCATATTAGAGGTGGGAGTATATACTCCTAGAAATGCGGCCTTCTATATATATATATATATATATATATATATATATATATATATATATATATATATATATATATATATATATATATCGGTTCATAGCTCATCGATCTGCGGTTAGAGGCAACAAACGGTACTAATGCCTTTGAGCATCGATCCGGATAGTGCAGATCGGTTCAAAACCGATACTAAAAACCGTTTTTAACCGGTACTGAAGCCCAGTTCGGTAGTAGTGGAGGAACCAACTATGAATGTTAGAGAAATAGTATTGTAGCTGCATTAGCCTCAATTGGTAACCACATTAAAAAAAAAGTGCTGTAGATTGATGGCCACAAGGACAACTATGAAAATTAATTAGGAACCAACGTCTATGCATTGAAAGATTGATTTATTTTCGGAATTTAAAGTACCGGTAATATGCAAACGCGTGTTGGATATTTGCAATTAGTGGATCCATTCCTATGCCTATACACAATGTGCGGTGTGCCCGTCTAGGCCGTCGTCTCTCTCGCTCATGCTCAAGAACAACCCTAGGTCTCACAAAGTTTCTATGAAAACACAACACTTGTGTGTAAAGGTCGGTATCAGGAGCGGATCCAACCTATAGGTACTGGGGTTAATTAATCCTAACGCCATCTAGCTGAGAACCATAAGAAAAGTAACGCACATATAATGATATTACCACCAAGTATCCTTACTAATAAGTCATGCTTATAGTGATCCTAATGTGCCTATGGTGACCTCAATATTCTCTTTTTCTGAATCTACTGTGTATAACGATGACCCCACCACACGACCCAGGGATGCATTCCTGTTTCTATCTGGGACTTCCCATCCACATCGCAGGTGCTAAAGCCAACGCCAAGCATGGGCTCTAGGCATGCACACTTTGGTGGGTAGACTCATAGGTATTTATTGGGTATCGGATACCCATCCGATTTCGGTATGGGGATAGATCTGTGTCCGATAAGTCTTGTGAATTTAGGTGGACGATATGGTTCCGGATTTAGGTGGGTGGCAGTCGTACCTAAAGATACCTACCCGATTGTCATCCCTAATTACAATGGATGTGAAGAAATAAAAAATAAAAATTTTACAGATAAAGGGACATATGCAAGTAATTATTTATAATAAGTCACTAGAATCCGAAAGGATCGTATGAAAATTTTGACCACTATCCAACAAATTTTTTGTTAGAATTGTAATAATATTAAGATTCTACCAAATCAAGATCCATCATAGGAAGAGATCGGTCCAGTCAATCTGGGTCATAGAAACGTAGGATCATATGAGTAGAATCGAGAACCTGACAACCTTGCTAAGGATGTCCTAGTGAGTCGCGCTTAACCAGAGTGAAATGTAATTGCTTGCCTCAACTGTTGATTTTCTGAAACTGTACTTCATTTCAAACTCGGGAGCTGTTCGCATCTTAATGTTTGGTTTAGCTGTTTAGTCGACTGCGATCTAACAGAAGAGGTGACTACGATATAAAAAGATAAATGATTTGGTGATTGATGTACAGTTATACGTTAGAGATACTCACCTCTACCCATGAAGTTGTTCTTTTAGATTCAGCTGAAGACAACGTACCATCTTTGTTCTTCAAATGAGAAAATCAGTTGTGTTAGTCCAGTATATTTCATTCAGAAAAACGTAAAATACATTTTTTTTGCAATTTTAAATTGATAAAATTCACCACGGAAATTTAGTTAACTACTTGAAGGGAAAGCTAACATCACAAAGATCAACTTGAATAGAATTTGTGACAATATGTGTATGCTTGTTAGTTCTGCTGTTAACTGCCATAAGTAGTACATCTTGTAGACATCTGAAATATATACGCAACGTCTTAAACTCCAAATTATTAAAAATAGGGGAATTTTGTTTTTGCCACTAAGCAAATGTCTATTTTCAACTATGCCACTAATATTTTCCACTTCTCATTTATGCCATCAGTCCGTTAGTGCGCTTCTCAAAAATGCCATTCCATCCAGTTAATAAGGTTTGACGGTTAAGTAATTTGTAAGACAAATTCAAAAAATAAGAAAAATACCACAAAATTGTAGAAAAATCAGAAAAGAATCATAAAAATGCCAAAAAACATGAAAAAACAGGGATTACTTTGAAAAAAATTGCTATTTTTTTTAAAAAAATTTACACTACAAAATGACGCCAAAAGTTAAAGACTGCGAATTTTTTTTAAATTTTGCTTAGCTTTTATAGAACATCGCTAGCTAGAGTTTTCTTTATTGTCATTTTTATTTAGAGAAATAGATAAGATATATTTTTTCTGTACATATACCTTTTAGTTATTTTATATATATATACTGTAGGACAGAGAGAGGGGAGGAAAAGGAGAAAGAAGAAAGTTTTGTCACTGGTACATGTGACTATTTTCTAAGACATATTTATATATTTGATTTGCTGTTTCATTACCATGCATATAGCCACATCATTCGCTAGCAAAATCACCCGTAAAACTGCCTCTGGCAGATTTAGGAGGGTATTTAGACTCACCCGACCAATAGTTTAAAGTCAAATTGACTTTTTCCTATAAAATATTGTTCTGGGGCTAAGTCAAATTGGATATATATAATTTAATTTAGAGTTTTCGTACCACAAATGAGAGGAGGCAATCAACAGCGTCATACAATTTCTCTTCTTTTATTGGATTCCCTACGAGGTTTGAAGGAATCTTTGACAGCAACAATATTGCCTGAAGAAATGAAATACAAACGATTGATAAGAATTTTACCTATGAGCATAAAATCCTCATTGACCAGTAAATGGTTTTAAGTAAAATATATGCCAACCTAAACATCTAATTAGTACGAGTTAGTTTAATTTCTATTTTTGTTGGGAAGTACATTGTGGATGCCCTTAACATGCCTTGGTCAATAAAGGGATATTTTTCCAGTAGTTATTTCACTGAAATATGCGATCTAAATCATATCATCCCGCATTTTGGGAGCTCAGTGTCTAAAACGAAATTAACTTCGGACTAGTGACAAATAAACGAAAACCTTCAGGGCTTCTGCAGTGGTATCAGCAATAGGCCAAGCGTTTTCTCCGGTCGAGAGAGTCCATGAACCTTTTGTTCTTTCACGGTAATAACTTTTGTAACTAGGAACATTATGAGTAACCTTCAAGAAGAACTTCAATGTCAGCCGCACTGATGTAATATGTTTGAACAAAAGGGATCAAACTCAATAAACCTGTGCTTTTTGTAAAAACTCGTGTGCTTTTCCAACTGTTGCAGCAAACTCTTCGATAAGACCTGATGAGCAATAGGCCTGAACTATAAGCGCCGTGTCCCAGGTCTGGCAGCCAACATATACCTAGTTTAGCAAAGAAATGGAACACATAATTTGTCAGCACATCATTGGGAAGAATAGGAAAAGAGAGAGAGAGAGAGAGAGAGAGAGAGAGAGAGAGATGGGGGCCGCACGGGGGTGGGAGTGGGATATAGTATATCATTATTCAAGGGTTTGTATTAGTAGAAAGTATGTTTATTCTCACGTGAAAGCTAGTTTCGATACTAATATCTTAGTATAGATGTCAAACTTTGTGTTACTCAATTCAAAGCTAATCTATTTTATTTGGATGCACTACTACCAAAAACATCTTTCTTGCCGATCTATCACTGTCGGTTCGGCTAGAACCGGCAGTGATAATACTTTTACTGTCGGTTTATAAGCTAAATCAGCAATGATATACTATTACTGCTGGTTCTTCTTAAGAACTGATAGTGATAAATTATTATCACTGATAATAGAGTATCACGGCCGGTTCGAAATCGAACCGGCAGTGATAACATTTTAAAAAAAAATCATAACTTTTGCATACGGAGTCGGATGGAGACAAAATTTATATGAAAATTGTAGCTCTCGATGAGATCTACAACTTTGTAGTTGATAAAGTATCAACTACAAAGTTGTGATTCATCATCGAAATTTTTACTTCATCCGATTCTATGTAAAAGTTATGATTTTAAAATATTATCCTTGCTGTTCGGAATCCGAACCGTCGGTGAGATAAGAACCGGCAGTGATAATAGTATCACTACTGGCAGTGATAATATTTTTTGAAAAAATCATAACTTTTGCTTATGAAGTCAGATGGAGACAAAATTTATATGAAAATTGTAGCTCTCGATGAGATCTACAACTTTTTTATTTGAAGTCATTTAGATGTCCAAATAATCATTGAAACTTTCGGATATGAAGGGATAAAAGTTGTCAATGATTATTTGGACGTCTAAATGACTTGAAATAAAAAAGTTGTCAACTAAAGTTGTAGATCTCATCAGGGCTACATTTCATATAAATTTCTCTATCTGTATGCAAAAGTTATGATTTTCAAAAATATTATCGCTTGTTCGAATCCAATCGGTGAGACTATTATCACTATCGGTTCTTAACAAGAACTGGCAGTGATAATAGTATCATTGCCAGTTCGGAATCGAACCAACAATGATAATACTTTTTGAAAAAATCATAACTTTTGCATACGGAGTCAGATGAAGACAAAATTTATATGAAAATTGTAGCTCTCGATGGGATCTACAACTTTATAGTTGACAAGTTTTTTATTTTAAGTCACTTAGATGTCTAAATAATTGTTGAAACTTTCGGATACGAAGGGATAAAAAGAATACATATCTTATAGTAGTTGAGAAGTGTGTGTTAGATGAGATAGTAAGAGGTGTTTATGGGAAGCTACAGGTCAGAGATTCGAATCCTAGCAACCGCACGCGCGCGTATTTCGCGCGAAAATCGTGTGACTTGTAAATACAGGTTGGTCCAGGTGCAAATAAATTTATTTTTTGATTTTGCCGAGTGATTTTTGGATTTACACTGCTGGTTCTAATCAGAACCGACAGTGATACAGCCTATCTTTGCCGGTTCTGCAAATAAATTTATTTTTTTGATTTTGCCGAGTGATTTTTGGATTTACACTATCACTGCCAGTTCTAATTAGAACCCGCAATGATACAAACTATCACTACCGATCACGCACTACTGGTTCCAATATCTGGCAGTAATGCCAATTTGGAAACGGCAGTGATGTAGTGTTTTGTAGTGGTGATGGTCAAAACTGTTGTTTCTCACATAGAAGTTAGTTTGTATCAAGTTGAAACATCAAATCGTTTTTACACCAATGTTTTATGCTGTAATTAAAGCCATGTATATAGCAAGAACAACCTAATTACTACATGGACATTCATTTTGTTGGTGGAAAATTGTCGTGTTGGGGAGAAAACCCTCAAGAACCACACATGTCTGTGGAACATGCAATGCTTACAGGCGGATGAGTGCTACTCCGTCCTTTGTTCTTTTTTACTTTGACATTTTAATTTGTTTTTTACGGTCTCCATAACTTTGACAATTATTTTTTATAATTTCACAATAATATATATGTACTAATAGAATTGTCATATTATGAAAGTATTTTTATTGACAAATAATATAATTTTTATATAGCTAATCTAGATAGATTTATACCTATTGTTGAGGACACATATTCTAGTTAGTTTGTATGAATAATTTTTTGGTGCGAGACGCACTGTCTGCTAGAAAGTTAACTGTGGGTTCTTTTGATTAGATACGCCCATTTCAAAGCACATCGAAGCACAAAGACTTGCACAAACACTACCTTCGACTTCATTCCATCTTCTGCAAGCCACAGGAAATCATAAATCCTTGGAAGATGTCTCCTGAATTCATCCGAATTTGGCTTTTCTATCCAACAACAAATCATATTTAATACCTAATCACAAAAGAATGGAGTAAATAATTAGTTTCAACTCATCTAGATTGTAGTACAAAAATAATAATTGGCATGTCCTTGCCTTAATAAAGAAACTTAGAAACCTGTCAAGAAGAAATAACATGTCAATGTTAATTTAGAAGGCATAATACCGATAGATGGATATAAATAGTTTTATTTGGCAAGAAACTTTCCACCACGCGCGATGCGTTACTGGTACAAACTACTTTTATTATCATATACTCTTTGACAATATTTTAAGAACCCCTCCATAACGTGACTTCAAAAATAAACCCTACCACCGTACCACCAGCAGTGGTGTGGCAAATAAATCTTTTCCGCGCCACCAATGGCGGTGGGGCAAAGGGTGACATATTTGTGCCATTCAAACTCCAAGACTTGTGAGTAGAGGTTTATAAATTACAGATTGATAAGGGGTAAAAAAGCCCTATGTGAAGGTAAAATGTTATTCTAGACCAAGGTTTCTAACGCACGCCAAGCGCCAACATGACGCTTCCAATCTCATGCAGACACGTTGTCTTACGATCGTGGCCAGGTTCGGGCACTCCCAAAGCTTCTTACTCAAGTCTGCTATTAGAGAGGAGAGGTAGATTTTAGATACAAACAAAAATGAATTAATTATTAAAGTGGACCAACATGCGCCATCCTTCTTTGCCTCTCTCCAACTTCCTCACCTTCCCTTTTCTTCATCCAAGTACGCAGCCTGTTACTCATACAAATAACAAGCACTCCCCCCCCCCCCAAACCCCTCTCTCCATATGACAAAAAAAATCTGATATGCAAGTAAAAAGAACGATTAGGACTGCCCTTAGCTGCATAGGTGTTTCTACATTGTTTTAACTATACAAATTTTATATGCCGGTTGATGTATAGCCCTTTTAGTGGGTATATATAATTCAGTGTTTAAATAGTTCCCATGTGTTTGGACACTTGGGATACTCCATTTCTTGATAACGAAGTATTTAAGCTGTGTATGTAGGCACCTATATATCGAAGGCGTGCTAGATAAACAACAGGTATGTGCTGCCTATGTATCGGCATATTTATTTATTTATGGGTCTGTTATCCTAAACTAATTAATAGATCACACACATTAGCTGATTAAAAACAAATCAGCCCTCGTATGTATCCCTGAGTGAGGCGCCCAGGAACATTATAAGTTAACCAAAATCCAAGAAACAAAAACTCTGTAAAGAACGAGTAGATAATTACATATGAAGTTTACTAAGGGTTGGGCAGTAGCATAATCAACAAACAATCACTTTAGAAGAATAATACAAGCTAACCTTAACTTCAAACGGATAATAGGACATTACCTTGTTAATAGGACATAATCCAATGTAATTGCTGTTTTCATCTTCATAGTGGATATGTTCCATGAGATTGCTCAATGCTCTTTCTCTTAACTTGTTAACTGGCCACCAATTTAACATTGGCTCCACAAAATTATTCAAACAAAGAATGGCCATATTTTGCACCCATGAAGGGGGATAGATAAGGTCATCCTGTAGGGACAAAAGTAAAGAGAGTCAAGCTTTAATTCAGGAATAAAGATATTTCTTATAAAATAGAAAAAAGCCTTTTACCTCAACAAATTCATTCCCAAGATAAAACATTAAAAAAAACTCTTATCCCTGTCTCTATATATCATATGTTATATCATTAAAATAAATTTTTATGGTAGAGTACAACGTTAACGATGTTGGGGCCTCTGACTGATGGCAGTTTATCAAGCCATATTCATAAAAGCTGAAACAATTTGAACGCGATGTCACTGCCATTTTTTCTCTTTGGAGAGAAAGCATCTCTACTGTGTTTAAACTTGCATCAACATTGTCTTATGTGTTCATTTAAACAAACCCACATGGTTAACATCAATTATATACCACCACATAAATGGGTTTTTCAAGAAAAAGACCAGTGCTAAATTCAGAAGACACTACCACACAAAAAGGAGGCATCACTAGCACCTTATCTCATACTGTACTTCGCCTCAAAAAGCCATCTACGAAGGCTAGAAAAAATTACGCTGGAACTACCATAGATGGTTACCACCAAGAAGCAGATTGTGTAAAGCGTGAACTATCTGTGTGTAGATAATTTTCATAGATCGTTCATAGAGAATAACCATCTGTGAGATAATACAGATGGTTGAAGTTAACAAGCCATCTGTAATGTACAAAATAATCACAAATGGCGGACTTTTATAAACCATCTATGATATAACACAAACAGTTGATATCTCGTAGCCGTCTGTGGTTAGTCAACTCGTCACAGATGGTTATGTTTGTTCGATAGTCTATTTTGCATCATAGACAGTTTTTCTCCTTAGCCTTCTCTAATGTGTTAACCTTTCACAGTCAACATAGTTTCTAGAACACTGTCTGCGGTATTTCATAGATTGTTGTTTGTTAGTAACCATCTGTAATAAATTACGACTTTAGATCTAGGTCTGGACATTGGTTCTCTCGAGCTTAGTTCACTCGAACTTATTGGTTCTTTCGAGCTCAGCTCTTTACAATCATGGGTTGGAGGCGATTTTGTAAAAAAAGACCAAGGGAATTCAAAAGGAGCTACTATGCATTTTTGTTTTGAAGATCTAAGAGGTTAGTATTTGGATTTAATTTGTTTTATGCGTACCTTGTTTAACCCTAGATCTAGTTGAGAAGAGAGAGGGATTGGATGAAGATCCATTAATAGGTATTAATTACGGAGTAGAGTAGGCATATCTTTCGATTAGGGAGGAGAGCATAAAAAGAGGGAATATAAAGACACCATACTTGTTTAATTCACCCTAGCTATTTGGTTAGTTGTCTATGTGAGATAATTTTTTTGTTTACGATCATCGATTAAATTTTAAACGGAACAAAGATGGATGTATACTAAGAATTGCGCGATGAAGGAATACATATATGGCATCTCCTCTTTTAAAAGAGTTGCCTAGCAAGATATGGAGAATAACGGCTTAATATATATGCACTGTCCTTGCATAGATTATGAGAATGTTAATATGTTCACAAACATAGCTCAGATTAAAGCCCATTTGATTCAATGTGGTTTCAAAAAGAGGGTATATATGTTGGAACAGTCATGGTGACGAGAAATTGGATGAAGCATGCATGAGTCAAATTGAGGAATATGATGTGTTGGACACTAACGATGGTTTCGTTGAGGGCATGCTTGATGAAAATAATTTAGATCGGATGTTGTATGATGCAAAACAAAATTGTAGCAAAACACAACATGGTAAATTCAACTGCTTGATCGATGACTCGGAGAAACTGTTCTTCATAGGTTGCAAGCCGAAATACATGAGGTTGGTCTCCACACTAGAACTATTAAAATTGAAAGCATGTAACAGATAGACTTACAAGAGCCCCATGAGACTGTTAGATTGTTAGTGGATATGCTTCTAGAGGGAAACTTGTTGCCCAAGAGCACCTACCAAGCACAAAAGCTTTTGTGTCCCTTGAGAATGGATGCAGAAAGAATATATGCATGTCCCAAAGATTGTATCCTTTACCATAAAGAGTATAAAGATATGAATGTTTGACTAGTTTGCAGCACATACCGATACAAATGTAAGAATTGTTCAGATGATGGTGATGTTCCTGAGGTGAGCAAGGACCTCCTACTAAGGTTCTATGATATTTGCCTATGATTCCCCACTTGAAGCGTTTCTTTATAAATCTCAAGGAGGCAAAATTAATACACTAGCACTCGAAAGAGTGTAAGAAAGATGGGAAGTTGAGACAACCTACTAATTCTCTGTAGTGGAGAAACATTGACACGGAATTTATCAACTTTGATGTGAAACTGAAGAATGTTAGATTTGGCATGAGTACCGACGGAATGAATCTGTTTGGTAGCATAAGCAGTCGTCATAGCTCTTGGCTTGAGCTGCTTTGTAAGTACAACATCCCTCCTTAGTTATGTATTAAACGCAAGTATATCATGTAGTTGCTACTTATCCTGGCACCAAAATAACCAGGAAACAATGTAGATGTGTACCTAGTACCATTGGTAAAGGACTTGCTAATAATATGGAATGAAGGGATGCAGGTATGGGAAACACACAAATGAGAGTACTTTACTCTATGTGCTATGATATTCTGCACCATTAATGATATTCCTGCCCTTGGTTACTTATCGGGACTTAGTATGAAAGGAGCCAAAGCTTATTCTCGATGTTTAGATGACACTGAGAGCATGTGGCTTAGTAACAGCTGAAAAACTATGTACATGCATCACCGTCGATACCTTCCAAAGAATGACGCATCTCGCAAGATCAAGAGAGAATTTAAGGGGAAGAAGGAGGATGGTTTAGCCCCAAAACCCATGAGTGGGAAAGAAGTCTATATCCGGGTTAAGGATATCGATGTTGTGTTTGGAAAGGGTCATAAATTGACAACTCGTGAGAAGACCATATTTAAGAAGGGGTCGATCTTTTAGGACTTACCATACTGGGAGCATCTAAAGGTCTGGTATTGCATTGATGTCATTCACATGGAGAAAAATGTCTGTGATAATTTGATCGGTGTATTGTTAAATATTCTGGGCAAGACAAAGGAAATGATTAATTCATGGTGAGATACGATTGAAATGAATATCAGGATGGAGCTGGCACTGAGGGAGGACACAAAAGGCCATACATACATCTCCCCAGCATGCTATATTTTGCGAAGGTAGAGAGAACATAATTTTGTATGTGTTTGCATGATGTGAAAGTTTCATTTGGCTGCTCTACAAATATGAAGAAGCTCGTGTTAATGGATGATTTGAACATGCTTGGCATGAAGTCTCATGAGTATCACATGATGGTGACACAGATGCTTCCTGTTTCCATTAAAAGTATTGTACCCTACAAGATTAGAGAGACGATCACAAGGTTGTGTTTTTTCTTCAATGCAATCTTTCGAAAGGTCATCAATCCCGATGGTCTCGACGCTAGGAAGACTGAGGTGGTTCAAACTCTTTGTTAGCTTGAGATGTATTTTCCTCCATTATTCTTTGATATCATGCTCCATATCATTGTTCACATTGTTAGAGAGATCAATATATGTGGGTCCGTGCTTCTATGTTATATGTGTATATTTTCAAGGTACATGGAATTTCTAAAGCTGAGGAATTTCTCCCATCCTGAGGGTAGCATCATTGAAGGTTAGTAGCAAAAGAGGTTATTGAGATCTACGTTGATTACATAGCTGAGATAGACCAATAGGTATACTTGTATCTCGTCATGAGGGGAGGCTTGATAGTGTTGAAACCATTGGCTAGAAAATAATCACCACTGATTTTGATAGGTACTCTAAAGCACGGTTTATGGTCTTGCAACATATAGTAGAAGTGTCCCCGTACAATGATAAGCACAAGGACATGCTATGACAAGAGAATTCAGGATGGTCTGAGGTTTGGATCATGAGAGAACGTAATCACCGGTTCAAGGTGCGGATGAAAGTGCACTTGAATGGGGAGTTAGCAATTGTTATCCTTAAATGGCAAGGATATAGTATCAACGGCAACACATTTTACACGAAACGAAAGGATGGAAAGAGCACTATGCAAAATAGTGGAGTAAGCATAGATGCATTTCACGAGGAGTTAAGCACGATTGGGCCAATGAGGATGTTACATGGATTGAGTCCATGCTACGGGTTTAGAGAGGAAATTTGGGAGCTCGACTATGTACTATTCAAGGTGTGAAAGTTGATAGGTACGATATCACTTTTGTGCACCCCGCCAAGCAGACCCTTCAAGTATTTTATTCTAGTGACCAAGAAAACAAAAAGTTCCATGTTGTTGTTCATGCCAAGAGAAGGATTGTTGAAGTAGAGAATGTCAGAGATGACGATGAATATAATCAGTTTGATGACATAACACCATTTGGTGATGACATACGAATAGATCTTGGAAAATTATGAGGAAACTAGCTATGCCCACATTGATCACCAGGAAGGGCTATACTTCAAAGGTAATCTACTATTCACATCCTTTTGGTTCTATCAAGGTATCTCATTGTACTCTTTCCATCTTTGCAGGTATGTGGCAAGTGGAATAGAGAGGCCAAGAAGATGATTATAGCAAAGTTAGAACTTGCAAAATAATTGGGATTTCATAATTTTGAGAACATGAAAAGATCCATTTCATTGGTCTCTAAGTTAATGAAACTACAACATAATATCAAATGCAGCCAAGTTGCTAAAACATTGTCTTTGTCAATTGGAGTGGTGAAAATAATATTACATGACTAACTTGAAAACCATCTGTGCTATAACACCAACACGGATGGTTTAACAATTGTAGCCGTATGGGATATGACACATAAGGTTTTTTATCGTAACCTTCTATGATGTGTGACAGTTGGTTTGTTTACAATAGCCATCTATGATATAACTCATCACAGATGGTTAATACATGAAACCATCTGTTATACTCTCCCTATCATTTCAGATACTCTCCCACACTATATTTGAACATACTGCCCCGTCATTTCAAATACTCACCCACACGTAGTGCATTCTTCTCGAAATATAGGGTTGCCATCATTGTTGTCTCCGAGACTCACGTTGCCATCCTTTCTGCCCACCCCATCACCACCTCCATTCTCTAGCTCCACCCCATCTCCTTCTCCCTCTACCACTCCCTTTGCCGGCACCACCCCATTGTTGTCTCCCACCACCGTCTCCACCCCATCGCACTTCACTCCATCGGCTCCACCACATCACCGTGAGTATAATATCAGTCACCATGTTAACTAGCATGGCAATGATGTTTACAAATCATAGCTTAAAGATTTCCTACATATTTGCCCTATATTCTTTTATGTACCTATTCTCACATATAAGGGCTAGACATAAAGTACTTGAGTAAGAAATTTAGATTAAGGACCTACACATGTTAGCCATTTTCAGGTTGGCAATGGTCACATTCTTGCTAGGGAACTCAAGGTAAAACACTAAAACCCTAAAGTCTAAACCCTAAAAATAAAACATGTTACTTCATTTATTTGAATTGTTTACAACATAAACTTTTAATTTGAATGCTAGGCACATAAACATTGATACATAACTCTCAAATTTTACGTAGTACTACATTTTCATTGCATCATACCTAGCTTAATATATAGCCTGTACATATGACCATTTTGCATTTCTAGTGTGTTTTAGTTATGTTATTTTCTTGCCTCAATGTCAAATATGTTGAGCGGAGATATGGATGTCACGTTGGGCCAAAGTGCTGCACCCAATGAACTCGACCCATCCATAGTGACCCAACATAAAATCTGAGCTCTTAGGAGCCGATTGGCATGCAAGGTCCCGTCTGGGGAGAGGAAGCATGCCATTGAGGAATTCAGCTCCACTAGGGTCCTAATAGCTCCAAACAACACATCCATTGTGTTCTGAACCACGTGTGGCCTACTTGCAAGGGAACGGGTATCAATCACCATCCCTACATGCAAGGTCATCACAGAGGATGACAAGGAAATGCCTTAGGAAGAGATCAAGGTAGCCTTTGTAATCCCAGAGGAGCTCAAGCACCCTATGCACCAACAAACTTTGCTATCAATGTGCAAGGCCTGGGAGACCTTCAAGAGCATACTTGTCACTGAGGACGTGATCAAGTCAACAAGCCCACTCAAGAAGTACCCATTCGTGACTCTGGTGGCATGGGAGGAGTTCATGAGCAAGAAGAGGACACTGGAGTTTTAGGCACAGTGTGCGAGGAACAAAGCTATCCAAGCACAAAACACCCACCCACACTATCTAGGCACCAAGTGGTATGTGGGGAAGATTGCTTCTTGGAGGAAGCAGAATTAGGAAGCCAAACAAGTGTTGACATTTGTGCCCTTCATGAGGATAATAGACAATCGAGCCCCCAATTAGGTGCTGGCAAGAATGAGGATGACCTTGTCAGGGACTATCTTAGTTGTTAACCCTACTAACGAGACCTTCATAAAACAACTGGTAAGCATATCTACCCTAGTAAGACCATCACATGATCGGCTTTGAATCCTAATGAAATAATTTTTAACCTGTTGTAGGAGGATTTGAGTGTCAAGCAATCACTAGGATCTTTCCAAGCTATGGGGGAAAAAGATGTCCTTTCAATGACATTGGGAAACAAGGAGCACCAGACGTGTGTGAGGGCCGGGTGTTACGGTCCCTTGGAGGGATGTTTTCCCCAAAAGCCTGATGCGAGGAGGAAGAGGAAGAAGCCTTTGCATGGGTGGATAAAAGGGGAGCTCTGATCGGTGATGGAGTAGCATAACACTGAGCTTAAGTGCTAGCTAGTTCAAATGCATGATTGGCTTGAAGCACTTAGTCAGCCCCGGGCCGCAAGGGACACTCCTAAATTCAGCCCTAGTGTCCACCGTAGTAGTTGTGCGTCCGTACTACTGCAACAAAACAATGCCTAGTATACGATTGACTATTTGTAGGTAATGTCCGGTTTCCCTGTGAAAAAGTATCTCGTTGTGCGATTTTGTGTACTAATGCCACCGTAATTGTGAACTATTTTTTAGATATATGCCTCATGTAGGATTTAGCTCCACATTAGCGTCTCCTTTCTAGTCGAGGTAGGATGTGAGTTTGTATTTTCATGCTCGATAGGGACAGTGGTCCACGATAACCCTCTAACGACTGGGTTTGCAAAAGTTGAGGTGGATATTGTGCACGAACCTTTCAAGACCATCCTGCTAGAGAAGCTGTCAAATGATGAGGTGACAACGCTCGAGGAGGCCATCCACATGTTCATGTAGTGGCCTAAGAAGGACATTGTTCTTAACATGGAGATGTATCCTACAAGGAGCACCTGACTACCTCGACAACTAACTTCACCTTGGCAAGGAACTTCTCCACCTCAGCAACTAACTCCTTCAACGCGTCAATCATCTTCTCTATTTCACTAACCGAGTCCTCCACCTCAACAACCGAGCCCCACACCTCAATCACCGACCCCTCCATCTCAGCAACCGAACCCTCCTCCACCTTGGGAACCGACCTGTCAGCCACCCCGGCAAGTGTCCCCTCCTCTTGCTAATGAATATAAGTCATAGCAACAATCATTGGGGTTCCTAGAAGAGCAAATCTACTAAGAACAAGCCTCCAAAGGATCCTTTGAAGCCCTACGGAGTACGGACCATTGAAATTCACATTAGGAAAGCCCCTTATTGCCGACTAGGTCCTAGGCACTATTGGAATGGTATGCCATGCTTTGTATGGATGGTACATACAGAAGGCCAACAAGACAAATGCCGCTTCTAGTTTCATGGTCAAATTCTTAGAGGACTATTTAAACCATGAAGCAGGTGCATTCTAGTGTATTACGAGGACTTATTTTAGCTCTTCAACCTCATTAAGCTTGACATCTCAATCCTACGGTCCTGGACACTATAAGTACCTATCATCCTATGCTTACTAGCCATTACATTATTTGTACGAATAAATATATAATAGCAATTGGTCTATCATTTATTTTGTAGCACAAAGATGGGAAATGGTCGAATTCCTGGACCCTGGCTTGATTGCCAAGGAGAAAATAAAACAAGAAGAAAACTTCATTATCGATTACATAACACGAGTGTTGTAAGCTCAGGTCGATAAGGAGTACATACTTGCAGTGTACAATCAGATGTGAGTTGCTTTTTTCATTATTTATTCATAGATCATTGCTTCCATACACATTCTAAACATATGTAAAATGTCTTCATGATGTGTTACTTGTAGGTTCTATTGTATTGTCTTGGTTATCATACCAAGAAACAACAAAGTTTACTATTTTGATTCCATGTTGAGGAGTAAGCACGACTTTCATCCTTTGTAAGATATATTTAATAGGTAAACATGTTTTTTCCTTGTTGATTGCAATTTTCTCCCATCTACATTTCCGTTACTTAAAAAGTCTCTTTCAAGAATTAATATACATAGGGTTTTCAAGAATTTCATCAACCGTGGAGGGAGACACGAAAGGAGCGGGGCTATAGTCACTTGTATAACAAGTTGTAGATAATCCTTTCCCCTTTAATTTGAGTGCAAGAACATGAAAATCCATTAAGCCAATTAAAAGTTATGCCATTTTTAATGATTGCTGTCCAGATTGGGTTGCTAGTGGGGCTGAAATGTTCAGCTGAAGATTAATCATAGCTACAGGCCAAATTAGTTTTTTTGTTTGCCTAGAGAAATGTAGGAAATTTTCTGTAGATTTAGAAAAGGTATTTTTTTTCTTGATTTGGAGTTAGGAATCAAAAGTTATGTTGAGTTGAAGTTGCTGTCCAAACTGAAAGTATGCTGAAAGTTCAGAGTTTGGTCTGAGTTTCAGATTTTAGTTTGGAGACATTAAATTGAGTTGTTGAATAAATGGCTATGGGGTAACTCTAGGTTATCCTCTTGTGCTCATTTAGAGTTCAAGAACTTGAATTTTGGTTCAACCATTAAAAAGTTATGCAAGTTTTACTTTTTTCTTGTCCAAATTGTGACTAATAGCAGATTCGACATTGTTATGTGAATTAGGACAAGATAGAGGCCGAGTTGGATTTTACAATTTCCTAGAGATAGATGGAAAATTCTGTGTAGATGCTTAAAATGTATTCGTTTGCTTAATTTGAAGTTGTATAGCAATAGTTATGCTTTGGCTAAGTGGGCTACCCAAACCAGTTTTGTTTAAAAATTTAGAGTTTAGGGCAGATTTGATTTAGGGAGTAAATACGTTGTTTTTGACTCTAAAACTTGTGAAATTGAGTACACAATTATGTTTCCAGGTAGAGTAGCTTCGGGAGTGACTTCTTCCCGCCACTCTGTAATACTGTGGGGTTTCTTTTTCCTCCGAGTCAGGGAATTCTTGGTCCGAGTGTCTGGTGGGCCTATCTGTGAGTTGTGGGAGAGAAATTCTTGTTTTTTTTTCCCTCACCACCCACTTTTTACCTAATCTTTTTCCTGGTGTGTGTGTGGCTAGAATTCCTTGGGTGGGGCTGATATTTTTTTCCGTAGCCTTGCCGATTCATTCTCCACCTCTCCTTTTTTCTTTTTCTCTAGATGTCTTCTTCCCGAGGAAGGCTGCCTCCTCCTGTCGAGTGCCTCTCAACCCCAGCCTTGCCGGCACCTCCTGCCATCCTGCCCACGGCCGGCTCCTCCCGGCCGCCCTTCCTCCTCCTGCTGGCGTCGCCTCCCAGGCTCTTCCCTCCTGGCTCGGCGAGAAGCAAAGGCCCAGCAGAGGCGGGCGGCCTGGCCACGAGCCTCAGGTGACTCCCTGCGCCTTCCCAGCCGGCGTGCTTTTCCCTCAACCCGGTGCTACTCCTTCACTTTCGGTTCTGCGAAGAATACTTGGACCAAGCAGAAACAGCAGTGCCCTTCTCTGGTGCCCTCGCTGCCCAAGCCAGGCCGACAAGCCTCTTGTGGCGGCCAGTAGAGAGCCCCTACTTCACCCCCATGGCTGGCACCTCTTTCCTCTCCTCCTTTGTGGTAAGTGGAGGTGAAGTTCTTATGTGGATAAAGTGTTGTAGTCAAGGTGTTTGATGTAATGCTCCAAAGGTTTTATTCCTTCATTCATGTTTGCCATCACTCACTTCTCCCAAATAAAATTTTATGTGTAATGTATTCTGCTTGAGCTATTGAAGTATATGGAATCCTTTTGGTTATAGGTTCATGAATCAGTATTGCATTTTGAGGTTTGGTGTGTTATCGGTGTATGAAATCATGGCCGAGGTTATGCAGTATAATGCTCAAAGTGCTAAATTTTGTGTGCATATAATGCATGTCTGCTTCCGTGGAATTGCGCTTTTAAGGTCTCGATTAATAAGGTGTAGTGAGTAGTGCCTGTGTTTGAGTTCTCGCACATTCTCGCTTAAGGCATAAATAGAATTTGCTCTATGCCAAAATAGATTGTGAATATGAGCCGAGTATGGTCCCTCAGATGCACGAATGCCTTCGTGTTGTGGAATGATGTTTGGTGTTCATCTCCAAGAGAGTAATAGCTGTATATATATATATATATATATATATATATATGGATGCTTTGCTAATAAGAGAATTAAATTCTAAAGAGGGAATTAGTAATATTTACACTTGAATCCGGTTGGTGATGTTTAATTGATGGTTTATATGCTCATGTTCAAGATGAGAGTAGTGTGCATAAATATATTTGATGTTACACATATTCATGATGATGACATAGAAATGGGGTAGGGTTGTTTAAGTTATAATCATTCTACTGGGTGGGTATCATCTTAGATTTAGTAAGATGTTATCTTGCCCCCATTTTAATAAGAGTTCTTTCGAGCTGAAATGTATGTGTCTTTATGTAACCAAGTAAGTTCTGATTTAGTGGTGAAGTGTGACTAGCGATCCTATTTTGGTTAATTGTTATCAAATCTGCTATTTGAAAGGAATGGAACACCAGGGCAAATGCAAACATGTTATTAGATTAGTCTTCAGTCTTTACTCATAATAGATTCTCAAGTTATTTGAAATGTTGATTATATATATATATATATATATATATATATATATATATATATATATATATATATATATACGAGCTTCTATTGGTATGAGTGATTAGTATTTATCTCTAGTGATTGGTAATTAAAAAGGGGTAGTAGGAGAAGGTTAAAAGTAGAAGATGGTGGTCTTCTTGCTCCCTTACCTAATCTACCCTTCTCTTTAACTTCATTAGATGGCAGCCCAGACAGTGCAAGCTCAATGAGAGTGTCTGCGGGAGGGGTGGTCTCGACCTCGCGTTGCTTCACGCGTCGGTAAAGGCAAGTACACCGAGCTGTGTGTCTAACTGAGTCGTTCGTTGTTATTTATCTGTTCATAGCTAATTTCTATTGATTGTGGCAAGTATGAGTTATATTGGTGATCGTCCTTCATGACGAGATTAGCTATTCACTATAAGTACCTATCATCCTATGCTTACTAGCCATTACATTATTTGTGCTAATAAATATATAATAGCAATTGGTCTATCATTTATTTTGTAGCACAAAGATGGGAAATGGTCGAATTCTCGACCCCGCTTGATTGCCAAGGAGAAAATAAAACAAGAAGAAAACTTCATTATCGATTACATAACACGAAAGTGTTGTAAGCTCAGGTCGATAAGGAGTACATACTTGCAAAGGTACAATCAGATGTGAGTTGCTTTTTTCATTATTTATTCATAGATCATTGCTTCCATACACATTCTAAAACATATGTAAAATGTCTTCATGATGTGTTACTTGTAGGTTCTATTGTATTGTCTTGGTTATCATACCAAGAAACAACAAAGTTTACTATTTTGATTCCATGTTGAGGAGTAAGCACGACTTTCATCCTTTGTAAGATATATTTAATAGGTAAACATGTTTTTTTCTTGTTGATTGCAATTTTCTCCCATCTACATTTCCGCTACATTTAAAAGTCTCTTTCAAGAATTAATATACATAGGGTTTTCAAGAATTTCATCAACCGTGGAGGGAGACACTAAAGGAGCGGGGCTATAGTCACTTGTATAACAAGTTGTAGATAATCTTTTTCCTTTAATTTGAGTGCAAGAACATGAAAATCCATTAAGCCAATTAAAAGTTATGCCATTTTAATGATTGCTGTCCAGATTAAGTTGTTAGTGGGGCTGAAATGTTCAGCTGAAGATTAATCATAGCTACAGGCCAAATTAGTTTTTTGTTTGCCTAGAGAAATGTAGGAAATTTTCTGTAGATTTAGAAAAGGTATTTTTTTCTTGATTTGGAGTTAGGAATCAAAAGTTATGTTGAGTTGAAGTTGCTGTCCAAACTGAAAGTATGCTGAAAGTTCAGAGTTTGGTCTGAGTTTCAGATTTTAGTTTGGAGACATTAAATTGAGTTGTTGAATAAATGGCTATGGGGTAACTCTAGGTTATCCTCTTGTGCTCATTTAGAGTTCAAGAACTTGAATTTTGGTTCAACCATTAAAAAGTTATGCAAGCATTACTTTTACCTTGGCTCAAATTGTGACTAATAGCAGATTCGACATTGTTATGTGAATTAGGACAAGATAGAGGCCGAGTTGGATTTTACAATTTCCTAGAGATAGATGGAAAATTCTGTGTAGATGCTTAAAATGTATTCGTTTGCTTAATTTGAAGTTGTATAGCAATAGTTATGCTTTTGCTAAGTGCTACTACCCAAACCAGTTTTGTTTAAAAATTTAGAGTTTAGGGCAGATTTGATTTAGGGAGTAAATACGTTGTTTTTGACTCTAAAACTTGTGAAATTGAGTACACAATTATGTTTCCAGGTAGAGTAACCAGGGAGTGACTTCTTCCGCCCACCTCTGTAATACTTGTGGGGTTTCTTTTTCTCCTCAAGTCGTGGAATTCTTGGTCCGAGTGTCGGTGGGCCTATCTGTGAGTTGTGGGAAGAAATTCTTGTTTTTTTTCTCACCACCCACTTTTTACCTAATCTTTTCCTGGTGTGTGTGTGGCTAGAATTCCTGGTGGGGCTGATATTTTTTCCTTAGTAGTTTTGCCGATTCATTCTCCACCTCTCCTTTTCTCTTTTCTCTAGATGTCTTCTTCGAAAGGCGTGCCTCCCTCGCCGTCAGTGCCTTCCAACCCCATTTTGCCTAAGACTCTCTGGCCATCCACCTTGGCCGGCCTCCTCCCGGCTCCTCCTCCTCCTCTCCTGGCGTCGCCTCCCGGCACTGGCTTACAGAGCAGGGCAAAGCGAGGGGCGGCCGGCCAGCCGGCGAGGCGGGCACAGCAGCAAGAGCCTCGGTCGACTCCCTGCGCCTTCCCGGCACTGCGTTTTTCCCTCAACCCGTGCTACTCCTTCCGCTCGTTCCTGAGTGACGGCCTTGAAGGCCACCAGAAACAAGAAATGCCCTTCTCCGGTGCCCTCCGCCGCTTCAAGCCAGTGAGACATCCTTTTTATTCTTGGCGCCAGAGTGAACCCTACTTCACTTTCCCCATGGTTGGCACCTCTTTCTTCTCCTCCTTTGTGGTAAGTGGAGGTGAAGTTCTTATGTGGATAAAGTGTTGTAGTCAAGGTGTTTGATGTAATGCTCCAAAGGTTTTATTCTCTTCATTCATGTTTGCCATCAGCTCACTTCTCCCAAATAAAATTTTATGTGTAATGTATTCTGTTTGAGCTATTGAAGCATATGGAATCCTTTTGGTTATAGGTTCATGAATCAAGATGTGCATTTTGAGGTTTGGTGTGTTATCTTGCGTATGAAATCTGTCTACGAGGTTAGAGTATAATGCTCAAAGTATTGCTAAATTTTGTGTGCATATAATGCATATCTCATTACAGTTGAATTGCGGTTTTAAGGTCTCGATTAATAAGGTGTAGTGAGTAGTGCACTGTGTTTGAGTTCTACGCATTCTCGCTTAAGGCATAAATAGAATTTGCTCTATGCCAAAATAGATTGTGAATATGAGCCGTAGTATGGTCTCTACTGTATGCACGAATGCCTACGTGTTTGTGGAATGATGTTTGGTGTTCATCTCCAAGAGAGTAATAGTATATATATATATATATATATATATATATATATATGGATGCTTTGCTAATAAGAGAATTAAATTCTAAAGAGGGAATTAGTAATATTTACACTTGAATCCGGTTGCTGATGTTTAATTGATGGTTTATATGCTCATGTTCAAGACAGAGAGTAGTGTGTATAAATATATTTGATGTTACACATATTCATGATGATGACATAGAAATGGGGTAGGGTTGTTTAAGTTATAATCATTCTCATCGGGTGGGTATCATCTTAGATTTAGTAAGATGTTATCTTGCCCCATTTTAATAAGAGTTCTTTCGAGTTAAATGTATGTGTCTTTATGTAACCAAGTAAGTTCGATTTAGTGGTGAAGTGTGACTAGCGATCCTATTTTGGTTAATTGTTATCAAATCGCTATTTGAAAGGAATGGAACACCAGGCAAATGCAAACATGTTATTAGATTAGTCTTCACTCTTTACTCATAATAGATTCTCAAGTTATTTGAAATGTTGATTATATATATATATATATATATATATATATATATATATATATATATATATATATATATATATATCGAGCTTCTATTGGTATGAGTGATTAGTATTTATCTCTAGTGATTGGTAATTAAAAAGGGTAGTAGGAGAAGGTTAAAAGTAGAAGATGGTGGTCTTCTTGCTCCCTTACCTAATCTACCCTTCTCTTTAACTTCATTAGATGGCAGCCCAGCACGCTGCAAGCTCAATGAGAGTGTCTGCGGAGGGTGGTCTCGACCGCGCGCTGTTTCACTGGGCTTGGTAAAAGGCAAGTACACCGTTGTGTGTGTCTAAGCTGAGTCGCTCATTGTTATTTATCTGTTCATAGCTAATTTCTATTGATTGTGGCAAGTATGAGTTATATTGGTGATCGTCCCTTCGCGACGAGATTAGATTTATTATTCGGATGGTCACTAGTAAGCCTTAATCTCGGTGAGTTCTATCGTACCTTTGTTAATCTTGCGTTGATTAACTAGGATGGGGTACATGGATATTCACGGTTAATTTATAAGAGTTGTACTTAACTGTGCCCCGTCTGAGGAATGGAATTGAGTATGTGTGCAAATCGATTAGATGCTTATGATTGTAGTTTGCAATTAATTGTGTTAATTGCATGATAGAAACGCCGTAATGTGTTGTCATGTCTTGTTGTTGAATCTGATGAGACTAGTACCGCTAGCAACTTATGAATGTGAGAATTGGCTATATGTATGTATGTGGTTATGGTATGTTAGTGTTGGCATTGAGTGAAAAGTTGCATTTCATTCATGAAAATTGCATTTGTGCATTCATAATGGAAGAGGCTAATCCATTCTAATGTGGGCCTGTGTTCACACATAGTGAACACGAAAGTCCTACCTCGTAGTCCTATTCATCGAGGTGAATGGGAGCGAAGACAAGATAAAGTAGGCACCTTCCACGGGATGGAAGGGGCGTGAGGGTGCACACCGACGGGTGGGCACTTTCAGCAAAGACTAGACGTGCATGGAAATGAGCATTCATGTGCATTGCATCTTTAATAATGAGTGTTGTGGTAAATGGTGTGTCATATGGATGGTGATTATGGTAATTGAAGGTTGAGTCGTGGATTCAACCCAAAAAAAGGAGATTGAATTGAATTGATGAATTAGCGCATTTCTTTTCTTTTGCTTTGCTAATTATGTTGTATGAATATCGTGGAGTGAAACTTGAGTTTTGAACTCGAATAAAGTCGATGAAAATGGTTTGAGTTGTAACAAGGGGTGGTTGAGTCGGAAGACGTAGTGACTTAGAGCCACGTGATGCCTCTTGTACGTTGAGTAGTTTTATTATCAAGTAGATGACTTGATTGCGGTAAATTTTGAGTATTGTCAAGTTATTGCTTAAAATGGGTATAAATGCGTAATTTCTGGTGGTTGTTCCAATTGTATTGCTTGCCCTTATAGTCAAGCTCTTGTTTTACTTCTGATAAATTGGAATTGTTATTCTCGTGTAATGTGCTGAGTTTGAACTCACGCTTGTTATCTAATGTTTGTAAGTGTTTTGAAGCCGGTATACATGGATGGGGGTAGTAGCACAATCACATTCACAACATCACCGTTCCACCATAATGATTCATAATTCTGATCTTAATAGCTCGTGAAGAATTCTTGTAAAAGGTTGTCTCGTGGTTTTGTTTAATGAGTCCTCATCTCTGTAATAGTCATATGGTGGAGTTGATTAATTTTCTATTAGATGTGTGATTGGTTAACTAAGGACCTGCTAGAATGATATCTTATAACGCAAATGTTTTATCTCTGCCGAGTGGATATCCTAGTTTTAGGGAGGTGTCTTCGAGATTTTTTTAATAATTTTGACAACCTCCTAGTTGTTCGCTTGCTTTGCGAATATTTATTCTTAGTAATTTGTAGTTCTTGGTGTTAGAGGGTGTAACGTTTAGGGCACGGGGTGCCGGGGTGTTACAACTCCACTCCTCTCGGTAGAAGGCAAGTGTATCGTGTAGATTAAATGCTAAAAGGACTTGTGGCATGCTTTGTTTGTGATTTTGATTATGTTGCAAATTATGAGTTTGATTATGATGACGCAAATGTTAAGTTCATGGACATATGAGTATGTCATATATGTGTGAATCACATGAGCATGGATGTTAAGTATTGGAAATGAGTAATGTTGGTGTTCATGTATTTATAATTTGGCTATGTGAAATGTTAGAAATGAATGTAGTTGCAATTTAATTGTCTTCATTGCATTTGTGCATTCATAATGGACGAGGCGACCCATTCTGATGTGGGCCTCTATGTTCACACGTAGTGAACACGAAAGTCCTACCTCGTAGTCCCATTCATCGAGGTGAATGGGAGCGAGATAGTAAGAGTAGGCACCTTCCACGGGATGGAAGGGATGTGAGGGTGCACACCGATGGGTGTGCACTCGGCAGTACCGGTACATGCATCGAAGAGAGCATTCATGTTGCATTGCATTCTAACGATGATTTTGAGTTAAATGGAAAGGTGTAGAGTTGGGATCGAGTCATGGACTCATCCAAAAAGATTTAAAGAGGTATGTGTAAGAATTTAGTAATGAAGTGAAACAAGGTAAATGTTGTTGATACTATTGTTTTATGAATTTGTGCATTTGGATAACAAATATGCTCTTACTATTGATTTAATTGTGTTAATTGGTTTTGTGATGCTCTTTGCTGAGTCTTTGGACTCACGCTTATTTGTTTAATGTTTCTTTTTAGGTACTCTGAGGACAGCTCGCCGGGATGGGAAATAGTTACACTTTACTGACCTCATGACATGTACAAATAATAGGTTGAAAGAATGATCCATATTGATAACTAGTTGAGTCCATTGTAATAAATGTGTTGAGGTCATTATTATCTCCGTGTTGCTAAAGATTAATAGTTGCTAGGAGACAGCTGCTAGAATGTCTTGATTAGATTCCTAGATGCATATGCTTGATATTGTTATTATTGTCTTTTGTCTGCTGAGTGGATGTCCTCTATTTTAGAGAAGGTGCTACCTAATTTTTTAGTGGATTTCGGAGTACTATTAGAGTTGATCTTCCTTATCTAGTTTTATTTCCTGTTTTGGTGACACTCGAGCAATCTTTGTGGCTGCCGGTGTTACGATTTTCTTGGTAATAACCGTGCGTGATTTAGAAAGAATACTAGATGGTTCTTTCTCCCAAACCATCCGTGATCGTCATTATCTCAAACGGCTTGAAATGTAACTAACCGCCTATGATAGTTAGTTACTAATCACAGATGGTTCTCTAATAAGCAATGGCATATATATGATATTTACTATGCACTCGACAGTTTGTTTGTAATGAGCTATCTATAAGTTTTTATCACAGACAGTCCTAAAATCATCTATGATGATATCTGATTATCACTAACCCTTTTTCGTAGATGGTTCACTAATTGTCTTTCAATACAATTTTTAACCGTTTGTGATATTCTTATGTGTGCTAGTGGAACAAAATGTTGGGTGGGTTGTATCTTTATTTTGGGATATTTGACCACGTGACCTCTTCTCTTATATGAGTTTCAAAATATGCCTACACAATGCAACTCCAAATTAAGGGTATTTTGGTATTTATTGAAATTGTCATGCTGAATGATCAATATGGTAGTATATAACAAAACCTGCTAAAGTCTTATTGAGCTATACAAAAATTCACTCGGCTCCTCGGCTCACTTCGGTGGCAATTTGTCTCAGCAACACAAAAAGAATAACGAAAGTGCGCTGAAGGTAGTTTCAAAACTAAACAACATTGTAGTGGTAGATAGAAATTTCTCCCTAATGGCTCGCTCAACAATAATCATAGATATGAGTAGAAACAGGATTATACCTAGAATCAGTACAGTTTTAGAGATTCAAAGGATATAGTAACAAACCTTGGCACATGAACTCCGAGCCTTGTTCCAGTTGATCTCATTGTATGGTATATTGTAAAGCTCTTCTCTTATTGCTAATATAGTTGGAGTGATGGGCCCAACAAATTTTTCGCATAAATATAAGACATTGGCATGTAAACCATCCGGCAAAAGCACCAAAATTTCCCTGAAAACAATGTTTAGGCATAAAGTACATCCAAATGCATAAAAAATAAGTACATGTGTGCATTAATTTGAACATATTTGCGAGACTGCATAAAAAATGGTGACATAATAATAGCACGAAAAATACAGCAATGGGAGAGTTTTTCTCTAAGAAATGTCAAATTGTGTCCTATAGCTAGTGCGAGACTTGGAACAACCTGAATGAATTGATTTGAACATATTTGCAAGACATAAAAAAGTAGCGACATAATAGAAGACCAAAAAAAAATACAGGATACGGATAGTTTTTCTCTAACAAAATGTCAAATTGATTGCTATTAGTTGTGATATGAGGAGATTGGTAAATATGCTAGTATTTTTTGTTGTAAGGTTGGTAATTTTTCTATTAAGTATCTTGGTATCCCGCTCTATCATGACAAAATTAAGAGGGAGGATTTTTAGCCTCTTGTAGATAAAATTTTGGAAAGAATTGTAGGTTGGAGAGGTAAACTTCTCTCATATAGTGGGCGGTTAATTCTTATCAAATCTTGCTTAGCCAGTATTCCTCTCTTTTCACTGTCCTTCTTTAAATTTCCTAAATGAGCTTTAGATCTCATCAATTCTCATATGGCGAACTGCCTTTGGAATGATTATGAAGGGCATAATAAGTTACATTTGGCTAATTGGCATCTAGTGTGTATGAAAAAAGAGTATGGGGGTCTTGAAATGCCTAATTTAAAAGATTTAAATATGTGTCTTCTTGCTTCCTAGATTCAAAGGTTTTGCGTCCATGAAGATAAGCTTTGGAAGAATTTGGTCAAATTTAAATATAAAACTGAAAACCCCAATATCTTTCTTTCTGATACTAAGCATGCATCTGTCTTTTGGAAAGGGGTTGTTTGGGTTATGCAGGCTATCAAATTCGGGTATAAATGGTTGGTTGGGAATAGAACTAAAGTAAGGTTTTGGGAGGATACCTGGTTTGGCAATTCGTGTTTGACCGTTCAATTTTGGGATCTTTACGTTTTAGTTAATGAAAAAGGCGCTACGATTGCTGAAATTTGGGATGGCTCTAATGTTAAGTGCTCGTAATTCGGAGACCTTTTTGTGATAATATGTTGGTCAGGTGGTTCGAGCTAGTTGAAGTGGCGAATACTTTAAGTTTTACTGGGGATGAGGATGCTCTGGTCTGACAGTATAATAGTAATGACATCTATTCGGTTACATCCCTTTATGCTATCATAAATTTTAGAGGTGTGTTACCGGTGTTTATTCCTGCAGTGTGGAGTTTGATTATGCCGCCTAAGATTCATTTTTTCCTCTGGCTTATTTCTCATAACAAAGTTATGACTAAGGATAATCTGTTGAAAAGAGGTTTGAATAAGGGCTCTTGTTGCAGTTTTTGTGATGAACCATAATCTGTTTTGCATATTTTCTTTGATTGTGTAATTGCTAAAAGTGTTTGGAACTTGATTGGTAACTTTTTTGAGTTAAGTATTGCTTATAGCTATGAATCTGTGGCTCGCTTTTGGATTAGTAATAAGAAAAATGCTACTTTGAATACAATTTGTGCTGCTGTTCTTCGGAGCTTATGAAATGTTAGAAATAACTTGATTTTTTGTTGCCAGTGTTGGATAAGTGTGAAAACAATTTGGAGAAGGATGTTCATTGCGTTGAAAGACTGGAGGCCGCTGTACACGGACGATATGATGGTCAAGTTGGACCAATTTTGCAGGGAACTGGAGATCAGGCTCCAAACACCACTTATGTTGGAGTTAGGGGCTTCGCATTTAGGGGATCAAAACTGAAGATGGATGGAACTCAGGAAGAAAGCAACATACTGGAGTTGAAAGCCCCTGGTCTCTTTATTAGTAACTTGTTAGATTAACAGTGGTATCGAGGTTTGGTGTTTCTGGAGTTGGTGTTATTGCTTTCTGCCTGGCGGTTTTGGAAGTGTCAGGTTATTGGTTGTTTCCAGTCTTTGCCTATTTAGATTTTGGAGTGATATGAGGATTTAGGAGTTTCAAGTTTCTTTTTTTTGTTTGGGAGTGTCGGTTGATCTAATCTCTGAGGAGTTGTAGTCTTGTTGTTTTGAGTTAAGCAGAAGTATAATTTCCTGTAATGGGTGTGCTTTTTGCTAGTCCGTTTGTGTTGCAGCCTGTTCATTGGAGGTTTTTGGCTGTGGCTGATGAAGTTTGTTGGGTTGGTCAAAGAGAGGCTAGAGGACAAGATGGCGGCATTTTGCAAGTATTTGGAGTTGAAAATTCAGGCGCTGCTATTTTTTGAGTTCAGGAAGATCTAATTTGGAAGTGATTCCAGAATGGTGTTGGTTATCCTGAGTATGAAGAAGAGGTCTGCATATATCGATCATCAGGAAAAATTCTAAGCTTCGAAAGTTTTGTTTTGCTGACAAAGTTTAGGTGAAGTAAACGTGTTAAATTGCCTGTGTTTTTGTCTGGTTGAGATGGGTATGGCGTGAGTCTGTCTGGGTGTGTGGTTGTTAGTTTTTGCATGTGGCTGATGGCCTGGTTGAGGTTTTAAGTTTGTTTGGACATTAACTGTTTTCTTTCCAGTTTCATGAATAGAACTAGGGCATCTCTTGATGTCCTGTTGATCTAAAAACAAAATATCAAATTGTTTTCCTAGCTAGTGCAAGATTCGGAGCAAATACCTGGATGAATCGGAAGAAAATGTGGAACCATCCATAACTCAGGAATAATTGGATTATTCCCTGACCAATCATACACACCGATTACCTTTGGTTAAAAAGAAGATTGGCTTGAATTAATTTCACTCAAAGAACGAATGGAGGTTAATTATACCATTAAGGTGGCACAAGGTAACAACTATTCTGTCAGATTAGTCGTCGATAACGTTTCCATGATATCCAAGATAAAATGAGTAATTAATATGGTAAATCTAAAACAAGAAGCATTGTCAATCTATTCAAAGGACGTCATGTAATTAGGATTAGGTTCAAATTTCATTTCACTTTCCATGGTGATAGCTTAAAATCTAGTTCTTGTCATTTATTTTTGTCACAATCCATACGGAGAGATATATCTTTGCCCACTGTGGTGCTGCAGTTGCACTTCCGTGAGATAAAATCCAAGCACGCCCTTTGGACAATGCATCAATATTCTCTCCACCAAGCTCCTCGCCTAGGAGCCTTAAGGTTGCGTAGTTTACGCATGAGCCAAACATGGTGCTCGGGCCAAGAGTGCTTGTGCTCCACCCACCATCTTCATTCTACATGTATTACATTTTTGTATAAAATTTGTTATACTTTGATTTTGATATAAAAATGTTTATTAGAATGAAACCATAAGAAAACATTGCCAATTAGCATACCTGGATGTTGTAGATGTAACGACATATCTCACGCATATGCTCCGATGACAGAACATCATTAAGTGATCCAGTTACATATAAACCAAATATCTGAAGGAGATAGAAAAAATGGCAGTAACGACGTGAATGTAACATTTGTATGGCCCCAAATCAAAGCATGGTTACGAGGATGTTGGTATGAAATCATGCATAGCCGGAACTAGTGATCGAATTGAAGTTTACAAGTAACGAAAATGAACAGTTGAAGTAGCACTATTTATATATTGCAATTAATAGTTGTCCCTTAAGGAAATACTGTTGAGAATCATGGTATGGAAACCCTTATATAAAAAAAATCTAAATCATGTTAGAAGATGAGACAGAGGCTTCAATAATATACAACAATGAAATGTTTTTAAGACCTGAAAAGATAATCTTTAGCTTATGTTTCTTTTTGTGTTGACAGGTGGACCTTTAATTAGTTTTCGCGTGTACGCTTGTGTGTAGGCCGCTGGTGGATTCTGACCGTGATGTCACATTAGCAAAAAATAAATAAAAATAATAATAAATGACATACATGTTGTAATACCCCATTCCCAGTCACAACAAAACCACCATTTATTATGGAAAATGACACTTAACGGAATATAATATCCCTTCAGTTTTTTTTTCTATTTTTTGAATGACACAAATACCATGGCGAAAGGCCAGGAGGGAATAACATCATTGGAATTCACGGATTGTCATTGACCATAATAAATAATTATTGTGATGTCATTTCTTACTCAAATTTCTTTCCGGTTCTATTTTCCTAAATTTTCACTTCTTTGCGAGGTTATTCAGCAAATATCCCTTCAATTAATAAATTGCATACCATGAGAGGTAGGATGAACAAGATCCCGCTATAACCACCGGGCCAATGTCCGTCACGTGCTTGCAAAGTAGAATATTGATAAAGAACGCGCCTCAATGCCAGTAATATAATTTCTTCCGTGACTTCTGAATTCCCCTCAAGCTTGATGTCTGGAAGGTATTTTTGGTGCTGGTTTTGTCTTGCATACTGCGAGAGAGATACACTATAAGACTTATGTACGTAAGAGTTGAAAGAATTATAAGAATAATAGTTGAAAAAATATAAGAAAATATAATGTGAAGCCAGCATACTGTTAGCTAGTCAACAAATAATGGAAAGTAAGCATGAAAAGAAGATGTATAATCCTTATATTAGATCCTGGGGGATTCCGGCCACGACGAGAGCCACGTCTGCTTTTCACCGACCGCGTTCACTCCGCAGCAAAAGCAACATTGTCCGGTTTCACCATGCTTTGATATGGCTTAAATAATTTTTTCCCCGATTGGTCACCATGGCCCATGTGGCGCGGTGGGAGTGGCACTCGCCGCAACACCGCAAGCACGTGTTTGAGCACCCACTTTCGCGTGAGCGAGCATCGCCCAGTCAATTTTTCCCCGCAGGACGCATGGCGCATCCACGTGGCATTTGTTTTTTTTTTCAAAATGGTCTCTGAAAATTCCCAAAATTACATACAGGTCCCTTTTTGGAAAAGCCCCAAAAACCCAAATCCATTGCCTTTTCACATAGGACCTCTAAAAAATTTGAAGTTATGTGTGGGTTCACTTTTTTCGAATAACCCCTTAGAAATTTTTGAAATTGTGTCTATGTTCGTTTTAGACCCCGTTTTTGGTGAAAAGACACCCAAAAATTCTAAAAAAATACATACACGTAATGTTTTCCCCGGGAAATCCCTAAAAAATGCAAAATTTTGTTTTAACCCTCACAGGCCGTCCGAAAATTCTGAAATCAAAGTCAATTTTTGAAATTACATCTGGCTCCACTTTTCCCCCAAACAAACCCTCTCCGAAATTTTGGAAATTACATCTAAGTCAATTTTAGAGCCTGACTTTCTGAAAAAAGGCCCCCCAAATATTTCAAAAAATACATCCAAGTCCTTTCCTAGGAAAGGCCCAAAAATCTGTAAATTCATTTTAACTCGCACTGCACTATCCACCATCCAGAAATCTAGGTCTTTTTCACTTAAAAGACCACCAAAAAAAGAAATGCGGTTTTTTACAGTCCCTCCAAAAATTCCGATATTACGGCTGGGTCTACTTTTCCCTAAGAAGCCCCTCTTGAAAATTTCCAACATGACATCTATGACTGTTTTAACACCCAATTTTTTGTGTAAAGATCCTCAAGAATTCCCAAAATTACATCCATGTCATTTTTTTTCCAAGAATGGTGTAAAAAATACAAAGTTCGTTTCCGCCCCAAAAAAACCTTGAAATTACGCCTAGGACCACTTTTCCCTAATAGACCATCTCAAAAATTCCCAGAATTACATCTGGATTCATTTTTGCTACGAAAGGGTCCCCCAAAATTCTATCCGGTTGCACTTTTCACTACTACGATCGGGCCATCCATGCCGGCCCATTAGTCCGGTTGGATTTGACCCCAGATCTTGATAAGGGCTTCGCATCGTTCATTGGCTATAGGATCGTTCAGGCTTTTAGTACCGATTAAGTAATACTAACCGCATCGATAAACACATCTCATCGATCAGGTTAATAACTGAAGTCTTGATGCCTCGCTTGAGGAAAGTTCAAAGGAATGCATATTCTATATATATCGATCTGCGATGGTGGGTGGGTTGGTTAGAAGGGTGAGGCTGGAGTCACGAGGTTCTGTGTTCGAGTCTTGGGTTCGCCAGATTTTTTAAACCGTGAGAGGGTCATAGACCTTTAGTCCCGGATAAATTGTCCCGGTTTGAAAACCGGGACTAAAACCCATTGCTAACCGCGACTAAATGTCCTTTCCCTGGTAGTGTTTTTCGACAAACCTGCCCCAAGAATTCTGAAACAACATCAAGTGTTACAACCAAACCCTTTTTTTCGTGAGAAGACCCAAAAAAACTAGAAGAAGTGTTTTTACGAGCCATGTGATTTTTTCTTGCTACCTATATAGCGGCCGGGCGCTTGTGCACCACGTCAACGCATCTAGTTATGTATAACCTGCGTGATTTGCACGACAAATAAAAAGCGTACATATCGTGACTAGGTGTCAAATGTGCCCGTACGAGATAGGTATTAAGTCCAGTAGCTTATAGGATCATTTCGTGATGGCTACGGCCACGCTCTCGAACTAGAAAATTCAGGGACATCCTTCTAGGATGTTATGTATTGTCTTCTCTATGTATCTCTTATATTTCTTCTTTTTATGTTTCCTACTCACTTCCTCTACCTCTCTTCCTAGCTTGTCTAATACACAAATTTTGACTTTGAAAAATTTAAATAAGAAGTTGAAACTCCTAAAAATTCAACTCAAAATTTTCAACTTGAAAAATTTTAAATAAAAATTTCAACTCGGAGAGTTTCAACATGAAAAAATTAAAATAAAAAATTTTAAATTGTAAAATTTCAACTCAAAAAATTTCAAAAAGTTTTCTTATTCAATAAAAAAGTCAAAACTTTCTATAGAAATAAAAAATATTTCTTATTCACAAACTGAGGGGAAATATTTAGAAACAAAAACTATATTAGTTTGAGGGCAAGGGAATGGGGGTGAGAAGAGGGATGAATGGGATGACGCCAAGTGTACATGATGACATAGACTTTCATGAAGTAGGAAACTATGGAAAGCAAGGAGGTGCTATCACTTGTCACAACGAGAGGGTATCTTCACCAAAGATACAGTGAGGACACACTCAAATTAGCAATTCTATATCGAGATTCCTTGACCTATATAATCATCGAAGTGAGTAACACTAGTTGGCGTTCTGAAATCGGTCCATCCTTAATTACGTCCAGAATTCTTCCTATTTGAAAAAATCTCAGGAAGATAGAACATGGAAAGGAAACATGTAAGAGTCTGATCACAGATAGCATTGTTTTGATGTACATTCCTGCGTACGCATGAGGAGGTCGCCACACTCTCTATGCGTGAAGCGGCGCTGTGTATACTCGCGGCGGAGCCTGTCAACCTCGGCGCGCTCCTCCGGCGTGCCGGCGTTGGGGTCGAATTCCCACACCTCCCTACCGAGGAAGTTGTTGGGCGACCGCAGCCACGGGCCTGCCCCTTCGCCGATCTTTAGCCTCCACATGGCTCCGATCGATCGATGTATGTGTTGGTTAGTAGTGTACCTTGAGCGAGTGGACAAGCAGGCAACCGTAATAGGTGCCCTTTATAGGAGCGGAGGGCACGTTGTACACAAGAGGTTCGCTTCCTGCCACAAAACTGACTGAATTGATTCAGCGAATCATCCAGTCGGATTCCCAGCTTTTCTAGGCCCATCGTAACTTTTTTAAAAAATAAATTTAGTCTTCTTCAAATAATTTTGTAAAAATATCATTTACTTAACCACAAAAATGAAGCAGTGACATGTGTCACCCAACTCGTATCGAGAGAGCTCGATAAGTTTTTATACTCGCGGTAAGCCAGGCTCACCTCACTACCGTACTTCTCTTGTACATATAGTACTAGTCCCATTATCAGTGGCTAGTACGCACATTTACAACAATTGAAATTACAACTATACATCATATGATTTAAGCGGAAACTAATTATATAATGTATTCATACAATTTAGAATATACATATGTAGCGAGTAGAAGCAAAGTTTAGTAGTGTACCTATTTACGATCGTGATCACCGATCATGAGATATGGAAGCGGGGTTAGTGAGAATGAGGGACCCAGAAGAACTACGCTCCAATCTGAGGATCGGACGTTGGTCGCGAAGAGCTAAAAGGGCAAGACACCGGTAATTATCTTGGTTCGAGCCCCGCGGAGGGTAATAGCCATCTACTTTTCTCTCGAGGCGAGGAGGTCTCTATTCTTGAGTACAGAGAGTGGATTACAGCTCGAGCTTGAGCGCTGGTTGAGTCTAATGGCCTATTCCTTGTGCGTTGATATCGTGCTCTTTGCCGTTCTGCTTCTAGGGGTTTTATACCCCTCCAACCTGCTACTGTAAACAAATGTGAGAGATTCGAGTAGTGCATGATATGCATTGAAGACGTGCTACAACCATTCTCGATCTGGTGCCCGTGCGCGCGCCTAACTCAGGATTCCTGCCTTGTTAACCGCCAGTAAACGCGACACCTCCGGACTGTGGTCGAGGTCGTGCGGGGTTGAACCCCATTCCCCAAACTTCGAGGTCGTGAGGGATTAGGGCGGCTTAGGTCATGGTCGAGGTCCCATCGGCGCGTACCGAAGCCGGGACCCATTGATCGCGGCGTTGACTGTCGAGATTTCTCGCCCCGGCATTTAGCCCCCGAGGCTCAAGGTCGTGGCAAGGACTTGGGTCGACTTTCGCTCTCTCTCTGCATCGACAAAGGGGACTGTTTTCCGAAGAGTTCGAACCAAGGTCGAGGTCAAGCGAGACTCACGACGAGTGTTCTAGTGTCGTTACACCCGCGCTCCGATCTTCGTAATGCTGGTATGGACACGATCGGCGTAGAACTGCTCACCACTTTGCGGTCCCACCGCCGCCACTTAATCGCGACTCGCTTAATCACTGACCGGTGAGCCTTTTGAGATGCCTTAACCTCCGACCTGCAGCGCACCGGGCTTCGTAAAACTCGAGGCCACCGCGATTTCGAAAAACTCCCGATCTTCAAGCAATCTTTACTTGTAATCCCTCACCCAAGCCCTTCTTCTCCTACCGACCAAATATCCCCTCAAACACCATGGCCAAGCTCGGAAGGAGTTCCCTGACGGCGGCGACGATGAAAGAGCTCGAGGGCTTGGGACTGTTGGACCCAGCTACGTGGCGGCTGTCGGACGGAGAGACCGAACCGTAGCCACGGGACAACGAACTCGTCAGCATGGAGCATTACATGCTCTTCGGCTTGCGGACGCCGGAGAGTGATTTCCTTGCAGCGGTTCACGCCCAATGCGAGATTGAGCTCATCAATTTGGTACATAACTCCATTCTTCTCCTTTCCATCTTCTCCCATTTGTGCGAGGGGTTCCTTGGAATTCTTCCCACTCCCTCGCTTTTCTTTCACTTCTTCTCCATCTTCTGCACCGGGAAGGACCCCGTGGTCGGATGCCTCTACTTCCAGCTGCAGACGGGGATCCCTTGGTCTTTCCCCCAAATACATCCTCGGGACTCTCTTGGTCCATGGAACGAGTGGTGGTTCTACCTAAAGAGGGCAAAAGACTGACATCTTTGCATTCAGCGGAACCCCCATTAGCGGAAGAAGCGACTGGAGGCAGTGACCTGGAGATCAACCAGGAGGCCATCGCCGCCATCCACATGTAGCTTAGCGACTCATCAGGTGCCATCGCTAACGACTCTCTCGAGGAGCAGTGTTCCTCCGCGGAAGAGGATGCACTGTTCTTCGAGATCAAAGGTCGCGGCGACCTCACTCGTGAGGGGACGTCTAGTAAGTCTTCCTGCCCTGAAGCTTGTTCAAGTCTTGATCCTTTGATGAATTGATTTTTTTAGCAGCGCCGAAGGAGTCCTGGATCGCTGCCCGGATGAATGAGATGTTTGGGAAGGCGGCGACGACTACACCTCGACAATCCCGTTCGAGAACGGCTTCTAGCCGGAACCGAGGTAAGCCGCATCGACCGGGCCGTCTTAGTTAACACACGTCTAAGGCTTTCCTTGATCCTTCGTCGCGCCAGCAGGACAAGCAAGAGCTACTTGAAACAAATGAAGAAGATCTCCGCTGTTGCCTGGGTGAGCAAGGGCAAAAAGCGCAACAAGAGGCTAAACCGGACGAAGCAGCTACCAAGGCCCAAAGAGGTAGCACGTTGAATGGGGCGACCTTGCAGATGGTGAGTCTCCTTGGTCGAGCCCCAAGCACTTTGCTCGTGCTCCTTCGCCTTCGACATACGTTTCTCCTAAGACAGCAGAGCTAGCTGCGCCTCTTGGACTTCGATGAAGACCTAGATCCATCAAGGACCCCGAGGGTCCCAAGCTCGAGGCTCCCGAGGAAGGACGCCCTCTCGCCCTCGGGGCAACATGCCCCTTGCCACCTCGTGAGGCGGAGGCTGGAGACTCAGTGCATCACCGACCCTCTCTTTGCCTAGTTTCCTCTCTATCTCTCTAGCTTAGTAGTTTTTTTTCTCGCAGACCTTGAGCACTCAGGCTCAATGCGCCCATCCGACGATGACAATTGTCCGTGGTGAGTCTAAGTCCGATGAAGAGGAGGGAACCTCCTACATCTGCCGCACCCTTGACCACCGAATCGGGTGCACTCATCGGGCTCGAGTCAGCGCGCATGGGGAGTTCGAGTAGAAATCGACGACCCGGCCGAGGATGACGTACTCATGCGCGATGAAAGCAGCGCCACTGGTCTGTGGATCTGCCGGGATAGCGCCGACCGCCGGGGTCGCCACAGAAGATGATGCCCGGGATGCCTCGAATGCGGCGGTCGAGGCCCCCTGGCTTCTCTAGCCTCGACCATTGAGGTCAGAAACACCTCGGCCAGGACCAACACGGAAGATTGTGCAGAAGATCGGGCCAAGACCCCCATGGGAGAGGGGATGAGGGCGCCTAGCCAAGGAAGACAAAGGCTGGTCAATTCTTTGGGACCGAAAGCGTGAGGGCGATTGGAGCCTCGAGTGAGGGCCCGGCGAAGTTGTTCTCGACGGAGTGCCCGAAGGTCCCAATTCCCACTTGACTCCAGCCGTAGCAAATGACAATATCGCTTAGGGCGTCGGTAGTAGACCATCGAGTACTCTGCGCAAGTTTCAGGGGGCTTACCCTGTATTTTGAATCTCTTCACCCCTTGCTAGGAACTTTAGCTCGAGTCTCCTTTTTTTTTTTCCTTCAAGGGCGCTGTTGACCCTTCAACTCCCGCAGCTATCAACTCGATCGCCCAAGGATGCAAGGTCTCGAGCATCGGCTGCGTCTGCATCAAGGTCTTCCTCGGCGTGGTGGAGGACCGGGAGACGGCGCCTAGGCCCATGCGGCCTGGAGGTCGAGGGGGAGGAGCTGACGAAGGCAGCAATCGACTCCAACGAGATCGTCGGCCTCCACAAGGTGATGAAGACGCTCAAGGCTTCCCACAAGTCCAAGCTTGAGCAGGCCGTTGCCTCCAAGCGCGACCACACGTACAAGGCCATCGAGGAGGAACGTGCAAGATCGGCCAAGGCGCTCGAGGCCGATCGAACCAAGACCGAGGAGCTGAAGGAGGCTGTGGTGACTGCAAGCGGCCACGGCGAGGGCCTCCCAAGCTCAAAGCCAAGGTTCAAGAGCTCGAGGAGAAGCTGGTCTGGCGAAAGCAAGGCAGCCAAAAAGCCTTGGCCCAATCTCAGAAGAGCCACGCCAAGACTGCCGAAGCTTCCGCCCAACCCTCCGACTCGTGGCAAACTTTCACTTTGAGGACCAAGGTTGAGAGCTCGGAAAGGAGAAGCTCATGCGTGAGATGGCCAATCTATAAATAGGTTTAGACTTCTCGTAAACAAGACCTTTGTAAGACAAAAAGTTCAATGGAATGACATCGTTTTGGCAAACAAGTAATGTCTTGGTTCGCATATCATTTCTCAATCAAGAGATTTTTTTTCTAATTGTGCACTTAGCCTCTTACGCTCGTAGTATCCTGGTCCAGCCCGTTGGACTCAAGGTCGAACAACACCGGCTTGGGTGCAAGTTAGAAACTCAGAGAGACCACGACCTCCAAGATCGGAGAAAAACCACGAGGAGCATAACACACAAAGACGAGGAAAAACTTAGGCTCTAGAGTGTGAGGATCGCTTTCTAGGTCAAGCTTCTTGAATCCTCGACAATGATTTGCGCTTTGCTCGATTGACCCAGTCGTGGGCTTGGTTCGAACCCCGGCGCAGGGGGAGTGTTGATGCGAAGAGATTCGACTTACAAGTAGCTCGACCACTGGGGGTGAATCTTAAGCCCCCAACGCCTGGGCCAAGAGCAAGTCTTCTGCTCACTGGGTCGGACTCCAAAGAAGCCCCTAACTCGAGCCAACGCAAAATATGGAATGAAAAAGGGGTACAGAGACCAACATCACAATTGAATAACAGCTTTATTGAAATTTGTGGTGAAAGGGTTACACATAGAATTTTTGAAGCTGGTCAATGTTCCACGAAGGAAAGCTTCCGCCATTGGGCATCGCTAGTTGACAAGCCCCCGTCGTGACCACAAACAACTCTATAGGGCCCTCCCACCGGAATAACTTATTGGTGTTGGGCCAGACTCAATCCGTCTCGAGGCTAGGTCCCTAACAAGGAGCTCCTTAGGTCATACCAACCGAGATGCATGTCTACGAAGAGCTTGCAGGTAGTGCACCGATCATGGCAAGCAGCATCAGATCTTACTTCTTCCTTAGGGAGTAAGGTCGAGGGACCGTTCTTGCTCGAAGTCAACCCGGTCGACTATCTTGACCACTCGGCAGAGCCCTGGCCGCGGACCTCTCCGGAGGCAGGACGGCTTGCATCGAACACAAGTCGGAAGGGTGTGGACCCTATTGTTCACCGACCGGTGAATGTGGTACGAATAGACCATAAGACGGTGGGAAGTTCGTCCACCCAGGTCTAGACGTGTCGTTCGAGCTCATCTGATACTCGCTTTTGGCGCCTTGAACGATCTATCCGTTGGCGTGTTCCACTGCTCCATTGCTTTGCGGATGGGCCACCGAAGCATAGCATACTTTGGTGCCGATGTCCTCGCAATACTCCTAGAACAGTTCACTGGTAAATTGTGTTCCATTGTCAGTGATAATTCTGCATGGAACCCCATACCTGGTGACCACGAACAAGCGGAATAATTTGACCGCCGCGTGAGCCGTGATGGTCGAGACAGGTTCGGCTTCGATCCATTTGGTGAAGGTATCGATAGCAACAAACAAGAACTTCTTCCCCCCGGTCGCCTGTGGGAAAGGGCCGAGGACGTCCAACCCCCAGGTCGAGAAAGGCCAAGCTAGTGGAATGGTCTGGAGTGCATAGGCAGGTCAAGACTTCGAGCATGGAACTGCGAGCTCGA
>JAYEVE010001129.1:0-28447 GCA_036346375.1 Guadua angustifolia
GTTAAAAGTTCTAGAGCATGTTTCATAAGTTTAAAAATTCAAATGAGTTTCACAAGGTTTCATCATGTTTCAACAAAATTTTGTCGGGTTCAAATACGAAACTATAATTTTTGTTCAGTTTCATATCTGAAACTTGATTAAAGAAATGAGTTTTAGAATAATTTTAAATAAGTTTCAAAAAAGAAAAACTTCAAAAGTTTCAGAGCATATTTCACAGATTTCAAAAAAGTTATAGAATGGGTTTTATAAAGGTTCCAACGAACTTCAATGGATTTTAAATCTGAAACTGTAAATTTCGTCTAGTGTCAAATTTGAAACTTGATTAAAAAAGAGTAAGAAGAATTTAACTAAGTTCCAAAAACAAACTTCAAGATTTTAGAGAGTTTTAACAAGATTCACAAGGAATTTCATAAGTTTCATCCAAGTTTCAAAAGGAAACATCAAATTTCGAAAAAGTTAGAAAGTCACCAGAGATCTAGTCGATGAGTTGCACATTGTCGAGCTTCACCACCACCATGCCATATGACGTGCAACCAACTCCCACCTCCTCTGCTCGTGGTCTTCATCTCTAGTAGCCACCACTATAGCATGTGCTCTTCGGCACCTCTGCCTCTTCTCGCCGCCATCACCCCGGTCGACCAAGGCGATGGTCACGACGGAGGAGGCACGGCTCCTAGTCCGGCTTGTGGAGGTCGAGGCGCTCAAACTGTGTCTGCGAGACGAGGTGTCCGGCTAAGGGGAACTCCTCGAGGCCTGTGTGGAAGCTGACATGGCGTGCACGCACAGCGAGGCGGAGATGCTGGTATGGGCGATGGACGACGCTAGTGTCGTCCTGCACTTTTGGGACAAGGCCTACATGTAGCCAAGGTGGGAAAACTAGTGGTTGTGTGATTCGAGTAGATACAATCGTTAGCGGTCAAGAATCTTCAAAGAAAAAAATAGCCTCTTATAATCTGCATGTACTTTAGTTAATTAGTAGATTATTAGGAGAAAAGAAAGAGAAAAAAGGTAAGGAATTTGTCGGAATCTAATTGAGCTAGCAAATTTCACGACCTAAAAAAAGAATGCAGAGCTCACATGTGCTTGATTTTTGTCCGTAAGATTAGAAGGTTGTGATGGATCCAACCAATCACTTGGGTACAAATAGCATTATTGGTCTACTCAGTATTGTAGGGTGAGAGATGCTCGAACCCTTGACCTCAGGATTACACGCTTTTAACAATAATACCTGCAGGCTAGCCAACTGTGAAACCACCCGATTGTTGGTAGCATTAGCAATCAAGAACTTTTATAGAAGCTCAATCTCTGTCCTGTTAGAAAAGAAACTAACGTTATACCATTTGGTAGTATTTCTGTTATCCTGCTGATAGGGTTTGAACGGTATACTGTGTGATAGCTTTTCTCTACTACTTCTAATTTTGAGTTGGTGGTGGTCCGTTCTCCACCACTAACCCCTTGGATCCCCTTCTCTCGATGGATCGTGCCTTCCTACCATGCGGCCCATTTCCCGCGCGTGTGCATTCCTACCCTGCGGCCCAACACTCACCTCCATCCGCGGGGAGCCCTACCCTCGCCCTCACCTCCATCCGCCTCCCCGCGGCCGCCTCCCGCCAAATCTGGGTGCCTTCTCCGCCCTCGAGTCCCTCACCATCCGGCACCATCCACCTCGAGCTCAGCAACGCACCCGCGCTCTCCGACCTCGATCTCGCCGCTAACACTCTCTCCAGCGCACTTCCGCCCTCCATCTGGATCCTCTGCGACCACCTCTCCGACCTCCGCCTCCATGGCAACGCTCTCGCGGGCGGGGCACAACACCGCTCGCGACCACTTCCGTGTCCTTGACCTCGGCGCCATCCGCTTCTCGGTGACTTCTCCTTCCTCACACCTTCCGCATGGCCTCCAACGCCGACCTCCCTCTCCGCACCGCCATGGCCCACCGCCTCCCCCGCTAACCCCGCAGCCTACAGTAAGTCTTTTGTGACACATTCCTTTTCAGAGGATGCCTTCCTTAATTAAGAAAAGAATATATGTTACTGGGATGCCTTTCTTAATTAATAAAGGAATATCTGTTACTGCCATTTCTGATTTTTGTTATTTCCTTGCTTGTTACACTTTACTTGCATGTCGTTCTGGTTAAAAAGAGACTGTATAGAGGCCAAGTCTTTCGGTGCTTTGGGGACTCAAGTTGGCGAAGTGCTTTGGGGAAGTGAGTGATTCTGTTTCCGATTCAAATTCAATCCCATTTCTCTTCATTTCGTTTCTTATGTGTTGTGTTCTTCAGATTGTTGATTCAGTTTCGGTTTTTGCAGAGGCTGCAGATTGGAGAAGTGGTTACGAGACTTGACGTCGTGGCTGAAGAGGTATCATTTGATCTTACCATGGTTGCTTGTTTGGTTGCATTTGCTTATGTAACATTTCGTAATTTTTGTTTGATTACGATTCCAGTAGTTAGTTCGGATGTGGTCGTGGTTGTAGAGTGGGAAGTTTAGTATTCGCCGTTTGTTCAGCCCATGCTGAGGCAGAGTAGTTTCAGTGTCGAATTTTTGTGCTCTGTTGTGACTTGCAAGCGGGGTTCCAAATGGCAGATGTTTCTGGGATAGTATTTCGAGTTTGTGATCAAATAAAATATAATAATTTACACTATATTTTCTGGAAAACATTGAACATTGGCTGGTTCTCAGCGGATATTAATCTATCTAAGGAGTTGGAGAGCTACATCCTAAAGCTTCGATATTGATGTATTATTTAGGTCAATTAGTTGGATATCTCTAAGGTATTTGTTGGTACTGGTGAATTTTAAGCATATTTTAATGGTGGAAAATAGTAATACACTGTTATGATTATCTGTATGTTTGTAGAGTCGTTTTAGATTAATCTGTAACTTTGTTGACTGTTTTCATTTTGCCTTTCATATTAATAATGTTGTGTCTATCAATTGATTTACATGAGTTGGTACCTTCATAATCATGCAGAACCTCTTTCCACTTTAATGTGGTGAGTTACAAGGTGAGACGTCTCTCTCTCTCTCGTGTGCAATCACAGAGATTTGTTCATGTTTTGGCTGTGGCAAGAGATCGAATCTGATTGTCCAATAGGATGTGATTTTTGGTTGTGGTAAACTGTTGTACTGAAGTTTAGTTGGTATTGCATAAGGGATTGGAATTTGGATAAACAAGGTACAATTACTCCTTATCAATTACAGGACTGAGCTAATTGAATATTAGCTTCAGGTCTACACAAACACAACTACACCCTACGACATCTGAAAACAAAAGACAGTCATGTAGCATAAAAAACATTCATTTCTTCGTTTGCCTTCTCTATCCTTGTTTCACTGTCCAAACTAGTTGCTCATACAGGGAAGCTTTTCATAGCATAATCAAAACACCTACAGCAAGAAAAACGAAGATGCAGAAACATGGGTCCCCCCGGGATCCAAGACTTGCAATTTCGCGCACTCTCCATATTTCAATAAAAATGGGTTATGTATCTTGTGATTGCGCTTTGGATTTCTTGGCAACTTCATCCAACCTGCAAAATAAGGTTTTGTAGGTTCCCCGCATTTTGATGATTGACTTCAGTTTTGACTATAAAAACTTGTGTAATTTGGAGAAATAGATGTTTGATCTTGTAGCACAATTTTCTTTTGTTGTTTGAGCTTTATGTTTCGTTACCAAAATTATTTTTCTATTTAGAATAAAGACATATGGTATATGTTAGGAGAGAGAAAAATATAGTTACTTTAAAATCTATATTTACTATATGTAGTTTTTTTTATAAAAGATGATACAAGCCACATGGTGCCATCAAACTTTTTGCCTCGGTCGGAAGCTGCCCCGAGCAATGTATGCCGGGAGATTTCCCGTACGGCCAGGGTACCCACGTGTCAAGTGGGTTTTTTGTAAAAAAGTCCTCCGTAAATTTTGTAATTACGTTTAGGTCCTTTGTAATTTTTTGTGAGGGCAAGATTTTTTCCGTTCGTCGCGTTTAGGTCCCTAGCGCGCCGTTTTACGAAAAAATCCTCACGTTAAATTCAAATCGCGAACAAGCCCTTTTCTAATTTTTCAGGATAGCGAACAGGTCCAAAAACGTAACAAACAGGCCCTTACTCCTTACGTCTAGGTCCTTTCTCCGCTTTTTCCCAAAAAATATTTTCGCACCGAGAAATGTGTACATCTCTATCTCCGGACTTTTTCCCCAACTCGATTTTCCATCTCGATCTCGATATTTTTTAAACATGTATTATTACTCGCCAGAGAGTGTTAGGCTCGACAAAAGAAGTTTGTCGTCTCTAATAGTTTTTCGCCCTTTTTCCTCTAGACTATTTTTAACCGGTTGGTGGTTTTGCGAAAATAAAAAAAATACATCCAGTCCCTTCGATCGCTGGTTTTGCAAAAAGGGCCTCATTGATTTCAGTATATTAAACTACGGGTCATTCGCCTTTATTTCTTCGTTTCCAAAAAAACCCGCAGTTTTTTTATTCACGGTTGTGTTCTCCGTTTTTCCCGGAAAAAAAGTTTTCGTCACCAGAGATATGTGTGCAGCTCTATCTCTAGACTTTTTCCCCGACTCGATTTTCCATCTCGATCTCTAACATTTTTTTAAACATGTATTATTACTCGGTAAACACGTAGAGTATTAGGCTCGACAAAAGAAGGTTGTCATCTCTAATAATTTTTCGCCTTTTTTCCTCTATACTATTTTTCACGCCACCAAAGATGTGTGTGCAGCTCTATCTCTAGACTTTTTCCCTAGCTCGATTTTCCATCTCGATCTCTGATATTTTTTTATATCGGTGGGTGGTTTTGCGAACATGTATTGTTACTCGGTGAACGCGTAGAGTATTATACTCGACAAAAGAAGGTTGTCATCTCTAATAGTTTTTCGCCCTTTTTTCTCATATTCACGTACGGGTCATTCGCTTTTATTTTTTCGTTTCTAAAAAAATCCATAGTTTTTTTATTCACGGTTGTGTTCTCCGTTTTTCCCGGAAAAAAAGATTTCGTCGCCAGAGATATGTGTGCGGCTCTATCTCTAGACTTTTTCCCCAACACGATTTTTCATTTCGATCTCTGATATTTTTTTAGGCATGTATTATTACTCAGTGAACGCGTAGAGTATTAGGCTCGACAAAAGAAGGTTGTCATCTCTAATAATTTTTCGCCCTTTTTCCTTTAGACTATTTTTCACCGGTGGGTGGTTTTATGAACATGTATTATTACTCGGTGAACGCGTAGAGTATTAAGCTCAACAAAAGAAGGTTGTCATCTCTAATAATTTTTCGCCTTTTTCCTCTAGACTATTTTGACACGTTTTTCTAAAAAAAGAAAAGCCAGATTACACGTTTTCCTATAAATATCAATCGATCAAAATTTTATGCGGCGCGCAAACAAATTACATACGCCGCGGCGTAGCACGGGTCATTATCTAGTAACTATATATATAGTGGAGAGAATTACCGGCCATTGAGAGCAGCCACGTCACCCCCCTCATAAATAGACCCTCTGAAAAATTAGAAATTACATTTAGATCCTTTCGACGGTTTTTAATAAAATAGATCCAAAAATATTAAAATTATATTTAGGTCCCTCTGCAGTTTATATTTAGGTCCTCTTGATGTTTTTTAGCATAACGGACCCTAGAAAAAATAAATTACTTTAGGTTCCTCTACAGTTTACATTTGGTTCCTGTCAGCAGTTTTTAGAGAAACAGACTCAAAAACAAAAATACGTCTCGACAAAAAAAAAATACAGATTCGTTTAAGGTTTATAGCGACCCACGGATTCGCCGACAAGGCCTAGTGGCCTTTTTAAAAAAAGGCGAAAACCGAAAATACATTAAAAAATCGATCTTGTGGCTATATATGTAAACCGTTACCTACAGGAATTATATATTCTCAAGCGACAAAAGCAAATAAGCATGGCTGCTACCACCACCAGCGGCAGTGCTCGTGTTCCCTTCGTCTTGCTCCTGGCGCTCGTGATCCTTCACAAACCAGCAGGCCTAGCCCAAGCCTTCCGATACCGTTCCCTCCTCCAAACCTGCGAGCCTAACGGCTTCATCACCAACAAGTCCGGCAAGTGCAACATGAAGGACGACTCCGACTGCTGCAAGGCCGGCCTGCGGTACACCACGTTCTCGTGCTCGCCGCCCGTCACGGGGAGCACCCCGGGCACGCTCCTGTTGAACAGCTTCGCCGAAGGCGGGGATGGCGTCGTGCCGGCCGGCTGCACGGGCGGGTTCTACAACGACAGCCAGAAGGTGGTCGAGCTGTCCACCGGCTGGTTCAACGGGGGGAGCCGGTGCGAGAAGGACATCGTGATCCACGCGAGCAACGGGAGGTCCGTCAGGGCCACGGTCGTCGACGAGTGCAGCTCCATGGAGGGCTGCGACAAGGCGAACAACTACCAGCCACCGTGCGAGAACAACATCATCAACGGGTCGCCGGCTGTGTGGGACGCCCTGCGGCTCAACAAGAACGCCAGCCTGGCCCAGATCACGTGGTCCGACGCGTGAGTAACGGAAGCTTTAGGATAATTAATTAATTTTTAGTTCTTTATATACCTTTAAGGATTCACCTAGATTTACTATAATTTTTTTTCTAGATTATAATTTATTTGGTAAGGGTAGGGTTCATGGAACCTAAATTTATCTTTTGTGTAGGTTAGAATAATTTTTGTTTGGTTTTGCTAATTTTGATTTTCCTAATTTCCTTATCTTTCAGTTAACTAATATGAAATTTCAGCAGAGTTTTACTGTAACTTTTAGTTCCATATTCCTTTTATTTATTGGGATTCACCTAGGTTTACTTTATTTTTTATCTAGGTTAGATTTTTTTGCCTTTATATTTTTTTCCCTAAGGGTTCACCAAACTTACAGTTATTTATTTTTGTCTAGGTTAGAACAATTCTTTGTTTTAGTTGATATCCTTCATAACATAAAACAACACAAGACAAAAGTAGATATTGGATCACAATCCAAAGGCTAACAAAAGTGACTTAAATGTAACAAAATTGCAGTCACATCAGTCAAATTTAGGCTTATACATTAATTAAAACAGCCCAAGTAAATCAGAATGCTCTAAAAGCAGCTAGAAGGAAAATGTAATTATCGTAGAAAGAAGATAACAAATGCAAGATGTATCATAGAAAGACAGAACCCAGTAAATCACAATGTATTGTTATTGAAACTCCTTTATATTAATCTTCTTTGCTCGTTCTCTAACTAAAGGAAATGGCAGTGTCCCAGATGGCACTACCCCAAGCCGAAACTACAGCATCCCAAGAGAAAATGGAACCAGCGATATCCTAAGCAGACACAGCAGAAGCAGGAAGCACCCAATAATATCAATTGTGGTGCCCGTGGTGATTGCACTTTGTTTAATCTTAGCTATTTTCACTTGTGTTTGGAGGAGGACAAGGCCAACATCAAGGCAAAAGAAAACTCGTAAGTACAACGGTATGGTCACTGAAAGTTCTCTGTTCCCAATGGTGGCTAACACCTAATTTTAGTGTTCGAACAGTGAACAAGCAAGTACTATAAAAGTGTCCTCTATCCACATTTGCACATTGAACCTCAATATCTACAATGAGTTTTAATCACAACAATTATCCTTTTGATTTGCATCCAAAGGCACAACTTACTCAGAGGATATTGAAGAAATTAAGGCATTGCTGTTGGACCCATTATTGATAAGAGCAGCAACAGATAATTTCGCTGAAGTAAACAAACTAGGAGAAGGAGGTTTCGGACAGGTTTATAAGGTATTTTCTACAAATGATTTGCTTTGCATGCTCTTAATTCAATTTGAATTTGTACTAAACTAGTGTATTTTTATGACTTTATTCCCAATTTATCTTGCAAATACAAGCACGTACCATGGAAGACTAAAAAGGATTGTTAATTAAAAAATTATAGCCCCTCTAGGATGTAAAATACATATCTTCTCACATTAGGGTTACTTGCAAATACAAGCACGTAAGTTGTTTGTTTCACATCAGGGTTTGCTGCCAGATGGATTGGAAATAGCAGCAAAAAGATTGTCAAAAGGATCAAAACAAGGAATCCGTGAGCTGAAAAGTGAGCTGCTATTACTTTGCAAGCTCCAACACCGGAATCTAGTGAAGTTAATAGGAGCTTGCGTACACGAAGAAGAGAAGATACTTGTGTACGAATACATTCCAAACAAAAGTCTCGACAACTTTATTTTTGGTAATGAACTCTATGTCTCGATCTTCCCGGTATTAATTCTTGATTTTCCGTAGTACATGTGAAGCAATCAATTTGAAAAAAAATGAAATGAAAGTAAGAGAGAATTGCATTGGAGCTCTTGAACTTGCACAATATGGTATATCTTAGCTCCCTGAACTTGCTAATTATCGTATCCTTGCGGCCGTTTTGCACAACATGACACTTTTTGTTATTAGATGATAGACTATGCTGAGCTACCTGGTGAGCAGACTTGTTTTGTTGAGATCGCATCTAGTCTACTTGGGAAGACAATATGACAGCTAAATTCGAATTAAATTAAGTGGACAGAGGAGAGGAAGAAATGCGCAGCTAGCTCTACGCAAGCCACGCGGCGGGGCCCGGGGGGCCGGGGGTGAAGGACCTGAAGGTGGCAGAGAAGCCGGATGCCATCATGAGGATGGAGTTACCGGGGTTTGTGATGAGCGCGAAGGAAGAGGAGTGGGCGGCGGGGTTCAGGGTGGATACGGTGGAGGACCTACTTCCACTATTGGTGCCATTGGTGATGCAGTGTGCATGTTCTGATCTCGCATTTACCTATGGCACCATGTGATTGTGTGTGTGACATCCACGCCTCGGCTGAGATCTGCATTCTGCTCCCATCATGATCATCATTTCCTCACAAACTTTTTTTTTTTTGCAAATCTAGCTTCCTTTTGAACACAATTGCAAAGATAGCCCCATTCTCGACTGTGGAAGCGCCGGCAGGTGATACGTATCCTCTACCGTGCTTCCGCACCGCTGAAGTAGCTAGCTTGCTGAGCTATCCAAGCTCGGTAGCTTGGCAGGTGACATATGTCGTCTATCGGCGCTTCCACGGTCAAGGATAGGGCTATTTTTGCAATTGAGTTCGGAAGCAGGCTAGACTTACAAAAAAAGTTTATCAATAGCCTAGAAAAGTGATTATTTTGACAACCCCAAGGCGACCCTTTCTTCTCTTTCTCTTCCTTCTCCTCGCCATTCATAAGATCGGGCTTGCAAACTAGCTAGAGTAAACTCACATACTGCCGCAAGTTCACTAGTGACAAACTCCCATCCTGCCTCATCCCCCAACCAAACACTACCTTAAATATAGGGTCATTTGGATATTTGCCACTTCTCAATTTGAAAATTGGATGGCATGTATAAATCATGCCATTGCAAAAAATGTACATGGAACATTAGAAATCACCATGCTATTGGTAAGCCCTCAATATTCAAATAAAATTTACTCAATTTATTGGGACTAACTAAGCCCTTTTTTACCATAGACAAATTCTGAAAAATATGAAGGAAATTAATTGTTGAAGTTTTATTGAGCAAGATATCCATCCTTTTATTTTAAAAATAGAAACTAGGAAAAGCTTTGACTTTCGAAACTAGCAAATTGGGAGTCATCTTATCATTCGATCTCCTACAACTAGCTGCTATGCATTTTTCCTTGGAAAATCTCAAGAATCCTTTGCAAGTAGGGGCAGAACCACGTCTCGGTTATCTGAGCTAAAGCCCGAGGATTTGGATCAAAAGCACATAAAAATTTATCTTGAAAAAATAATAAAATACAACTGCGGGCCAAAACAGCTAGCCTAAGCCTTCACTGGTTCCGTCCCTGATTGTGAGCAAAGTGCCAAAATCCAATCAGCACAATTTCTTTCTTATCTTTCAATGTCTCTTTTTTTTAAAGAGAAGGCAGGAGCTCTGCCAAATGCATTAAGAGAGGGCAAAAGCGCCGAACAGTTCACAGAAGGGAAAAAAGAGACTGAAACGAAACACACTAAAGGAAAGAGAGGAGGAAACATCCCCAGTACGAAACCCGGGGATCCAACCTAGGAACACTTAGAAAGTACTCTCTAGAAAACACTAGGTCATCCCAAAAGCCACTTGGCGGTTGCGAATGTCCTGAGCGATGGCGTCGGTCACCTGTTGCACCGTGTAGTAGGAGTTATAAAAAATCCTGTTGTTTCTCTCTTTCCAAATGTTCCAGAGGCTATATGCGACAGCCCCATCGAAATTCTTCCGCCTGTGTCGGGGAATTTGTCGGCGTGTGTTTGTCCACCAACTCACATTATCAAACTGTCCCGACGGCGGCCGTGCGCCCAGACCGGCCTGTCGTGGCTTAGAACCGCCCGCCAAACCTGTCTCGCAAACAGACAAAGCAGCAGCATATGGTTGGATGTTTCCAGCTCCGTGCCGCAAAGAACGCAAACGGTAGAATGCGGCCACCCCCTCATCGTGAGCCTATCCGCGGTCAGAATCTTGTCCTGCACGAAAAGCCACGAAAAAAAACATGCACTTTCCTTTCGCCAAAGCCTGCCAAATCATCCTGTATGAGAGCTCAGCCGTGGATCCGATGAATTGTGCCTTATACGCTGAACCTGCGGAGTATTCCCCTGTTGGCGACCACTTCCAGGTGATGCTATCCTGGACGTGCGGCTGTAACTGCACCTGTTGAAGAGCGAGCCATAGCGAAAAGAACTCCTGTAGCTGCGTTGCATTTGTGATCCAACGCAAAGGCCGGATCCAAACGGCGTGCGATATCAACTTTTTTACCGTCCCTGACCTCTTTCTGGTTAATCTGTAACACGACAGAGCTATGTCCGCCTGCGATCGGCCCTGAAGCCATTTGGATTCTCAAAAGTTGGCGGTTGCGCCGTCCCCTATTAAAATGGTGGTACCTGCATTGAACAAGGCGCGGTCTGTGGCGTCACAAGGAAGCGTGGATCCAGCCCAAGGTTTATGATACCCTTTCGAAGCGAACCAGAGCCACCGTAACCGGAGAGCCCATCCAAATCTGTCAATGTCTTTTATGCCCAATCCTCCTAGACTTTTTGGGCGACAAACCTTTTTCCAATTGACCAAACAGTGTCCCCCGCTGCACTCCTGGTCCCCTTTCCACAAAAAACTACGGCGAAGCTTGTCCAGACTCTTAGTGACCCAAGTGCTGAACGGAAAGACCGTTAGGTGGTAGACCGCAAGCGATGTAAGAACCGAGTTTATTAGAATCAATCGGCCTGCCCTGGACAACAACCTCCCTTTCCAACCTGCTAGGCAACTTCGCGCCTTGTCGATAAGGGGTTGCAAATCCGACCTTTTAAGCTTCGTGGGGCGGAGGGGAAGCCCCAGATACTTGCACGGAAATGAGCTCAATCTGGTAGGGAAATCATGCAAAATTGTTGTCATGTCGATCGCGTCGCACCTGATTGGGTAGACCTCACTTTTTTGAATGTTTGTATGAAGACCTGTGGCTCCTCCAAAAAATATAAGGATCTCGTGGATTGCTTTGAGCTCCTCGCTAATTGGTCTCATAAAGATGGTCACGTCATCCTCGTAAAGAGACACCCTTGTTGAAGCCCATCTTGCCGGGATGGAGGAAATGATGGACATGTCCGCCGCCCTAGCAATTAACCGCTGAAGAGGGTCCATTGCTAGAATAAAAAGCATGGGGGACAAGGGATCACCCTGTCTCAACCCCCTCCTGTGCTGAAACGAGGTACCTGGGATGCCGTTCAGAAGAATTCTTGAGGAAGAGGAAGCCAGTATCATAGATACCCACTCCCTCCAACGCGGCCCGAAGCCGAGATGCTCAAGCAAGTCGAGGAGAAACTCCCAGCTGACCGAGTTGAAGGCCTTTGCAATGTCCAATTTGAGGAACAGAGAGGGGATTCTTTTCTTGTGCAGCTCAGCAGCCAAATTTCATGCGAACAGGAAATTGTCATGAATGGACCTTTTCTTGACGAATGCACTTTGACTGTGTGGCACCAGACTCTGAAGGAAAGGCGCCAACCTGGACGCAAGTACCTTTGAGAAAATCTTTCCCGTACTATGGATGAGATTGATGGGTCTGAAGTGCACAATCTGTGTAGCATCCTATCTCTTAGGCAGCAGCACAATGTTCGCCGAGTTGAGAAGCCTCCACAAGCGGCCGTTCAAACCATGCAACTGATGAAAAGCCTGCATGAGGTCCACTTTGATGATGTCCCAACATTTCCTGTAAAAGAGACCTGTGAACCCGTCAGGGCCTGAGGCCTTTTCGGTTGGCATGGAGAAAATGACGTCCGCAACCTTATCCAGGTGGAAAGGCTCTTCGAGGGCGTGCAAGTCCTGCCGGTTTAAGCCAAGAGATGCCCAGTTGAAGCAGTGCGTGCGATTTTTCTTTGTACCTAGCTGTAGAAAGAAATGCCTGTTGAGCTCTTCCTGTTTGTCGGAAAAACTCTGCAGAAGACCCCTATCAGATACAATCGCCTGTATCTTTCAATGTCTCACATGTACTGCAACGGCAGTGATAATTGGCGTGTTTTTTGAAGGAGAAACAACAGGGGAGGCCCCCGTGCGTGTGAGAACCAGCTGTTCGAAGGCCGGCCGAAGCGAAGTCCTCGCCTTCGCTAACCGGGCACAGCCCGGCTCGATGAATAGGTGCGTGTGATAATTGGCGTGTTGTTTTTGTCATATATCGATGAATAGAATCATAAGTAAGTCTAGTTTTCATGCATCCCTTACCCTTTGAATTGGAGTACCCCGCCTGATTGCTTTTGTCAGGTATTAGCTGTAGAAAACTTTCTATTTTCTTTGCTAGTGTGCACTGATTGCTCCAGTGTACACAACACAAATATGCAGATGATGAAAAGCGCAAACAACTAGCCTGGGAAACAAGGTACAAGATCATTTGTGGTATTGCTCGAGGCATGACATATCTACATGATGAATCCCGAGTAAAAGTAATACACAGAGATTTGAAGCCAAGCAACATTTTATTGGGAAAAGATATGACCCCGAAGATCTGCGACTTCGGCTTGGCAAGAGTTTTTGAGGGAGACCACACAAAGGATATCACAAGAGCAGCTGGAACATGGTAGGTTCATGTGGAAATTTTTGTAGTTTTGGATAGAATCCAGTTGTGCCATTCTGTAGTTTGCACATAATGTTTCATATTTCTCTCACAAAATAATTGATTACATGTATACAGTGGTTATATGGCACCTGAGTATGCAGTTCTTGGGCATGTATCGACCAAGTCAGATGTCTTCAGCTTTGGAGTAATTGTTCTGGAAATTGTAACAGGAAGGAGAAACACTACTTTGTCAGAATCAATGATGGCTGAGCATCTTTTAAGCTATGTTAGTCTTCTATTTGTAATCTTTTGTCTTAAAAGTTGGATACATATTAACTTTGTGCATGATGTGTTAATTTTTGTGCACAGGTATGGGAGAATTGGACTAGAGGAACAATAGCGGAGATAGTTGATCCATCATTGCATCATAATTGTGCTGAAAATGAGGTTCTCAGGTGTATACATATTGGGTTATTATGTGCTCAAGAAAATCCAAGTGATAGACCCAGCATGACCAGTGTGATCCTGATGCTTGTTGGAAGGTCTACTACCTTTCCTGCTCCTTCGAGACCTGCATTTATTTTTAGGTTGAGCAACACAAACCATGTCCATCGTGAAGGTACAAATGAACTGCCACAAGGCTCAAACAAATCCTATTCTTTGAACAAGGTGACAATCACAGAAATTGAACCAAGATAGATCCCGTTCCCAAATATTTAGCTAGGGTAGGAAAACTTGGAAACACCATTCGTAATGTTAATGTCGCTGCGAGTGTATGATATGAACATTTGTAAATTGGATAACTTGCAGATGGTGGGTAAAATGATGCTATAAGAGCAATTTTCTCTTACTTTGACCCTCCAGTTGGCTCTCTTTTTCTTTTTTTCTTCTCTTTTTTGCAAAGTGATCAATCATTGGATGAAGTGAGCGGTAGGGAACGAAAATGAAATCCATTTTGGATTATGGGTTTCTTAGTGCATAATTTTGGGCTGATTTTTATATGACGAAAAGTTTAGGGTGAAATGCAAATGTGTATGTAAATGAACAAACCACCATGCCATGCTTTTACTATCTACCTCAAATTTCTATTTGTCCTCAGGAATTTGCGATATTAATTACATTACACAGATTGGATCAGAATATGAATGTTGAAATGCAAGGAACGGGTTTGATCCTTGGTAGATTGTAGGAAGTGATGGATTAACTGTTTAAGATTTGTTGCGAAGACTTGTGCGGCTCAGATATAGAGTTGCGGACTGTAGTGAATCTACAAGACGAAGGCGAGGTGGTGGAAAGGCGGTTAACTTGTGTGGGAGCCTAGGAGGCGAAGGGAGAGTTATATGTTTGCGCGTGCCGGGGAGAGGAGCCGAGAGGGAGGGGGAGGCGAGCCCGTGAAGCCTCCACTGCCTCAACGGCACGGCTCGCTCGCCAAAGCGCTGTCGCGTCTGCGTGCACGGGCTGCGCTCTTCGCTTGCTTCGTCGCGTTTTTGGTGCGGTCGCTCGGATTCGGTTCGCAGCGGGTGTGCGTGCCGTGGTGTCGTCCCGTTTGGTGGGATGGCGCGTGGAAGGAAGCGAGGCGCGGGTGAGCAGCGTGCAGCGCCTGCAAGGGCGTTTTTTCAAAACGAGGTGGACGGCTCGAGTCCGACGCACATGGCGCCTGAGTCAGGACGTAATGGACGGATGGAGCTTGTGTCTGGGGCGAACGCTTTCGTGCAACATCCACCGGCTCCACGCGGCGCGCCAAGCTCCCTCCGTCCCTCCGACTCTCCGAGATGCGGTGGCTTTGTACGGTGCAAGGCTTGCCGCAGCAGGATGTATTTTGCGGAGTCCAAATTTTCTTCGGTCCCCTAGCTCATTTTTTTAAAAAAAATCTAGTCGAACAAATTTTCAAAAATAGCCCTTATCGCCAAACACCTATCACACCGTGTACAATAGCAAATAGTCAGATAACCGCCAAGCTAGAGCAACACGATAGGACCTGCCACACTAGAGTACCACGGTAGGTGTGTTGCCCTGCCTTCCTTGTTGCCTACTACTGAGCATCTATTCCTCAGTTGTTGTGCTGTTGCGTCCGTAGAGCTCGGTATATTGCAACCAAGCCAAGGGTATGTAGCATGCGATAGCAACCTTGCCGCGGTCAGTCAGGATACCGTGACGCCTATCGTCTATCGCAATGTACATGCTCGGTACGTAACACGTGTCACCTATCGAAGATTATGCGGTCATGGAAGAAGGCATCTTTGAAATTTTGTAAATTAGATGCATAAAGCGTGTTTGCCACTGTTCTAGAGCGACGCCGTCGCCATCTAGCTCATGGAAGGATGACTATGAGGAGTTAGTACAAAATTATTTGTCCTTGCAATTGTCCAACCCCACAAACAGCCTGCGGCCCTATGTGTCAGCGTCATTCTTGCCTAGATAATACTTCTCCATGATGGCGGCAACTAACATGTCATATTATCATGCTCTGTGGGTTCGCGCTTGCACTGCATCGGCCGTTGGCCACTAACATCTATCTACGCAGACAACCGGCTGTTTTCGATCGGAACATCGAAAGGAACCAAACCATCAACTTCTTGTTGCAAGGCGTCGATGGCGCCGAGTAGGTAGTTTCTAGGCATCCTTTCGGTGTTAGTGAGAGAACCATGGAGTCTTGGGAACAGGGAGGAATTGCGGGCCTGATCATGGGCTTTGGATCCACGCAGTCATAATTACCATCTTCAGTTACTAATTTGAGCAGTACTTCGATGCTTTCCTTTTCAATACAAGTTATACAAATTTTAAAACAAGCGAAGGGATAAGTAACCACCATCTACCATTCATTCATGTTTTAATATTTGTGCAGCTGTAAAAAAAAAAAGGTGTTGTAAAACGTCGAAGAACGCCAACGAACAATCACTAATAGTAGATGCAATCAAGAGAGCAAGAACAGTAGACACACAATATAAGGGTGGAATTCTCTCTCGCTTTATTGATTCTACCGTTTACAATGAGGGGTACCCGATATATATAGCGGTGTGAGAGAGAGTTTGGATTCGACCACATGAAGAAGAGATAGAGTCCTAACTATATTTGGTTTGGGTTTCCTGTAACATCCCAAATCTTATCAAATAAATTAAGTGTCATGCTTTGAATCTTGATGCACACTTGGATTTCCTTTTGGATCTATTTTTGGTGTTTAATCTGTTTTCTTATTATCATATGAATAAAGCTTTTAATGCCAAATCCAACACATGATTGAAACTCAAACAAACATCAAACAACATGCTATAGCAAATAATTTTGTAAAATACTAGAGACCAAAAGATGAATAAAAACCAATTTTACAGAATTTTGGCACATGATTTTCAGAGCTTAAAAATTCAAAAACAGATTGAAAACCAGTCTAGTTTGAAGAATTACTGTTCTTAAATGACAATAGATATTGAGATGAAACTAAAGAAAATGAAAAGTAGATCTTCTGGGCTGCCTACTAAAAAATTTGCAGAATTTTTCATTTGAGTTATCACCCCTTACCAAGTCTGCCCAAATAACTAGTCACTTCTGCACTTGAGTTTTGCCCAGCTGCTGATCAACGCCGATTCAATCGTTGAGAACTGTAGCTAAGTCACTGGCAGGGGGCCCCACGAGTGCCTGGGCCCATTGGCCAGCCCCTCCTCCCTTCTCTCCTCCCTCTCTCTCCCTCTCCAGCTCCTGCCCGAGTCACTGCCACGGCACAAGTTTCCTCGCGCCTGCAGGCTGCCCAACCAGGAGGAGTGCGCCACGTAGCTGCTCCGCCGAACACCGCCTGTGCTGTCGCCTCAAGCCTTGTCGTCTCCGCCCCAGCTGCATAAAGCCTGAAAGCCAGCCTCCTCACCCCCTTTGCTCGCTGCTTGCTGCTCTTTGCCGTGGAGCTCGGCTGAGCAAGCACCGAGCCAGGCACCAATCAGGCAAGCGCTCAGGTGAGCTACCATCTCATTTCTTGCGCATAGCTGCTGCTCCATCTTCTGAAGCGATTCCTTGCCTTGCATGCAGCCAAGCCGACGCCCAGGTACCTCCCAAGCCGAGCCATCTCATCTCCTGCAAGTCACCTCTTCAGGTTTTGCCATCTGAACCGAAGCCAGAACCCCAGCGCCATTGTTGGATTCTTGAAGCTCTAGGGTTGTGTTGGTAAGCCTAAGTAATTAAGCATGAGACCTTGTCACAAACAAATGCATGGCGTAGTGGTAGAGCACTAGTGCTTGTATTCAACAGATCTTGAGTTCGATTCCCACATCTGCACTTTATTTTTTCGATTAATGCAAACTCAGTTTCTAAATTTGAGTTACTCAGTAAGGATTCAAAATATGCAATAAAAAGTTATATGTTGCATTCTGAAAAAACTTTTAAATAGAGTTTGAATAAAAGTCAAATTTTAAGTGTTATGAACAAACTACGAAATCACTAATTCTAAAAATCATGAAATAAATCACTTATGTTCCTGCAGCCTTAAATGTTCCATTTTTGCATAAACATTTAAATTTGAATGTGATTTGAATCAAAAATCAAGTGTAGAAAGCCATTCTTTCATGCAAGAATCATAGGGTTAAAAATATGAATTAAACGAGCTCAAAATTTAGTGAAACTAGTTTAGTTGCACTTCTTAGATTACAAAGATCAAAAGTATATAAAAATATTTAGATTCTACCTTTATTTGCATTAGCTACTTGATAATCGAATATTCAACGTGCAAAACGTTCATTTGGTCGCAACCTTAGCAAAAGGATCTTAAACTCGATAAAACCAACTTTTATGACCTTAAAATGTTATTCCCTAGCTTACCCTGCAAAAATAATATCGGTTTGATGTAACATCCCCAAAAATTTTAATAAAGTAAAAATATATATATTTCGAATTTGAAAATATTTATTTTTGAGTTTCTTGATGCTATTGGTTTTATCCGGATTTCCTTTGGAGTTTTGCATTGCATGAAAAATCAAATAAAGAGAATTAAAGAATGGAAAAGGAGAAAAAGCAAAAAGACAAAAAGTAAAAATTTATAAAAAAATTGCCATGAGAACCCTGATCATTCAATTAAATTACTTTAGCTACCAATTGAGATTTTATGCATAAAATATTGAAGAAGTAAAATGAAAAGATAACTTTTAAATCCAAATAAATGTATTTTCAGAATTTACATAAAATAATGGAATCACAAATGGAATTGAAAAATTTATAGAAGTATTCTGAGATCAAATATTTTTGAAAAACAAAATTTGAAAAAATATACTTCAATTGATCTCAAAAGGAAAATCAAAATGAAATTTGAAATTCGAATTGCCACCGACGCGTGGGCCATTCGTTGATTTTCCGTTCCGTTGGAACATGGGAGAATTTACAATCACTAATAGTGGACCCAGGAGCCTGCTGCCGAATGCATCGCCTTCAGTCACCGTTTCTTCCACTGGGCGAAGCCTCCGAAGCTCTGAGTGCAAGACAACCGAGGCACTCTCGATCATTGCCACGAATCCCACTCCCACGCTGCAATTCTGGGCTATAAACCGCACCGCAAGAACCTCCTCCCTCATTCCCTTCACTTCCCTTCTTCTTTCCCTCAAGCCAGCGCCAGAACTCCCTGCCATTGCCAAGCTCTGTGCTCCAAGCCGCGACGCAAAACCTGAGCAATAGAGCCATCCATTCTCAAATCCCTCTTACTGAGAGCATCTCCACACTCCACTGAGCCAAACCCCTCACTTACCCCTGGAACCCTAGTTGCGAAATAGTGTCGCCGCCGAGAGCTCTTCTTCTCTAACTCAGGCCGCCGTGGGCGGAGCTCCTCCGGCCTTCTCCCTTCAGGTGAACCTCGAAAACGGAACCTCTAGCACTCCCTGATGCTCACAAGGACACTGATTTCACCTCTAACGCCCTGTTGTTCTTCCTCCACGAGCCGCCATTTCCGCTGCGCCCAAGCTCGACTCTGCGCCGCCTGCGTCCTCTCGGCGAATCGACACCTCCCGAGATCCTTGCCGGTGATGGTCCCGTCGGCGCCCTCATGGGAAGATCGCCGGAGTGTCCTCGCCGCGAAGCCCTAACCGTGCCCCTATTTTTCTGTCTCTGCACGGTGGGACCAAAACGTCAGTAGCTTCGGGTAGAAGAAGAGTAGGCAGAAGGCGCTTCTCTGCTGGTAAAGCGTATTTTGAGTTTTCAGTGCATTTTCCAAATCAGTAGATATTTAATCCTGAATATATTCTAAAATTTTAATCCAAATTAAATGGAACGAATTCCTGTATTCATCTAGAATCAAGAATAATTTAAATAGGTAAAAATATTTAATTTTTGAACTACAGAATCATTAGTTGAATTAAACTTTGATTTATATCCCATTATGGTCTTTAATCCAGATTTGTACACAGTAAGGCATAAAATGTTAAAATGAATATTCATATGATGAATAGACCAGGATGAATTTAAATATGCAAAAATAGTTAATCATTGAGTGATAGAACAATTGTTAAAATCCAGAATGGGATAAACACCCTATTATGAATATTATGGCACATATGAAACATATGACTTTTAAGACAATAAAATGAATTCTTGTTGCCTCTGGAATCATAATAAACTCAAACCTGTGGAAATGCCCAATTGTTGAATTAAGTTTATATTGTTGCTTTGCCATCCTTAATGAACCTTATTATGGCCATTAGCAAAACACTGGCATAATGGCTCACAAAATGATAATGTAATTTATATAAGTCCCTAAAAACAGTAAGGATCCATGTGTGCAAAAATACTTAGAATCGGACTTAATTTGTATTCTTTTAATAGAAGAAAATGTTAATTAAAACAATAAGTAATTAGATAATCTATTGCAATTAAAGTTAAAATAATGCCGAACCAGTTTTGAAACATGTCTAGGATGGTATTCTGCTAATGCCTGAAAAATGAATCAAAGATCATGTATGGTGTAGTTAGAAACTCAAAACGAAACTTGGCCGATTTAAGGGTTGCAAATGTGGTCATTTAGTCTATTTCAACAATAGATAAAATAACCCATCCAAATGCTAAAATCAGTAAAATCAATTTAGTAGCATTGTACAAAGTTTATTCTATCATATTCTATAAAAATAATCTTATTTCATTAAGGTTTGCATATTAATCTCATCAGATCAAAACCCTTAAGTGTTAAGCTTTTGTTTCACTTTCCTGCCAATTCCGAATAGTGTAAACTTTACAATGCTACTTAAGCTTTTTCAACAATGAAAATCATGTATCAGCCAAAGCCTAAAATTTATGGAATTAGCTTAGGATTGTCATACAAAGTATAAATCATCTTATTATGAGGAAATGATCATATTTCATCATGTTTTACGTACAAATCCAAATAGCTTAAAACCCTTAATCGTTAATATGTCATTTCCCCTTTCTTGCCGATTTTGAATAGTGTAGTCTTTAAGTGTAGCATGAACCATTTTAGCGAATAGATTATAGTCTCGCCCAAAATCCTAAAACTTAAGGAACTAATATAGTAGTGTTCTTTAAAGTATAGACTACCCAAATAGGAAAAGATAATCTCATTTCATCGTGATTTGCATATTAATCTTAATAGCTGAACAACCCTAAGTAATCACATTGCTTTAGGCCTTAATGCGAATGAATAAACTTTAGGTAATAATGAAGGAATCCATAGTTAAGTTATTTGTATCACCAGAACCTTCTTAAATATCATGTAAATAAGGCTAGTAGCCTGCATCAATGGATCTAACCTGTGTAAATCTGATTGTATGTGAAGTCAATCAAAGATAAAGAACTGTTTAGTCATAATCTAATATAATCATTTAAGCCTTTTCAATAACTCGCAAAGCAGCTCGTCTAAATCCGAATAATGTAAAGAACAACTTAGAAATGATCTTTAGGATATAATCTACAGCAATCTAAGAAAATATTCCTATTTTGTTTTGCTTTGAATCCGAATCCTAATAGAGCAAAACCCGTAAGTGATAAGAATTGGCAGAGTTCATATTGTGAATAGTGAATCAATGAACTTGCAACTAATGATTAATTCTATTAATCCAAACAATCTTTGCATCTTGAATTCATAAAATAAGATTAATAAATTCATAAAGAGCAATCCCTGTTCTTGTAAAGAGTTTATTTGTCTTGCTATCTATTCTCTTTTGCCTTATTGAAGTCTCTTATTTGCTATTTTTTCCATTGCTCGACGTGTAGAACGCGACGTTGCTGTTTTCATCGTCATCTTCATCAATCGCAACCTTGTCTTCACCGTAAGCAATGATTAAGCAAGGCAAGCATCCTTTGACCACATTGATCCCAGTATTTTATATTCCTTTTGTGCATCAAATTGTTTTATGCATGCGATTACTTTATGTAAATTGCTATATTGTGGTTTGGTAGTTATACCTGTTGTCACATGAATCTCCTTTGATGTTTATGAACATGTGAACCTTGATAACCATAGATTGAGGTTAGACACTACTTAATGTCATCTTGGGTATATACGATCATATTAACACCTTAGCCATGCTTTAGAATAAATGATGTACATGATCAAACAAATATTTGTTTCGGAAACATTGAAAATGTCCTTTGTGGTTGTGGGTATTTTGATTTAAAAACCCAAAATAAAACTATGCTTTGATGCGGGCGATTATTGGCATTAGCCGGTTGTGCAATAAGGGCTTTGCACGTAGTGTAGGGTGAAGTGTCGCCCGTGTCAGTTTAAGGACCGAACATCGTGTTGTATGATCCAAGAAAAACCGTGCAACCACAAGGGTGAGGATGGGGTAGCCATAGCTTGTTATGTATTTAGACTTGGCTTTGATCATTGGTAGGCGGGAGCTTGCACAGGATTCCCGTTTGGTCTACCTGACGGGGTTTCTACTTGCTAATGCAACGGTGTACGCCATGCCGTGTTTAGAAACGTTGTGTTGGTGTGTGAAAGTGGATCCACGGCTTGGGTGTGTGTTTCTAGTTCTACGACGGGGGATTAACGTCCCGGGCTGGGTTAAAGCCATGTCTAAGTATTATAACGACTATGTATGATCTCCTGGCTGGCCACCTAAGGAAGTGCGTCAAGCAAAAAGGTTGATCATTCCTTGTGGGTAAAGTTGTACACCTCTGCAGAGTTTAAATCTAATTAATTAGCCGTACCCGCGGTCATGGGTGTCTTGGCGAACTGATGCGAGTTAGATGTTTGATATTTTCAAAATGGTTTATTTTATAAGTTAGCTTGCCCCACAGATGACCCAATACTATACCATGTGTTGGCAAGTATTGGTATCAGCTGTTGTGCCATGTGTTGGCAAAGAACTGGATATATGCCATGCGATGGCGATGATCGTTTCGGACTCACGTCATGGAGGACGGTGAGTGTTTATTATGCTTTACTTATTTGCTATCAATTAATCTTGCTCTTTTAAATTCCGTTTGCAAATAACTTGATTTACAAATTCAAATTCGCTTTATGCAAATTAACTGTAGTAGCCTCCTTTGAAATGGCCTGCATATATTGTAGGATTTGCTCAAGTCTTGCTGAGTGCGTAAAGTACTCACCCTTGCCTAATTATATTGTAGGTAGTTGAGTAGCGAGGCTTCGAGTCTCTTTTCGTCGTAGGTTGCGGGATTCTTTTGAGCCGATCTTTTCTAAAGAGTTATACCTGGTCAGTTGCCTACGGGATTGGATGGGCAAACCGCAAGTATAGCTTCCTTTGCTGCTTTATTCTCTGACTTGTAATATTTATTTGTATAATCGTTTCCGCTTAATTATTGTATTGTATGGATTTGATTTCCAATTGTTGTAAACATGTGAGTGCTAGCTACTGATCCAGGGAATAGCACAGTAATCACATGGAGGTTCCTGTTCATCAAAACGGGGTCTCACATTTGATCAACTTTGAGTTAAGCTCATATTAAGCCGAAATCACTATTCATACAAAAAACACCTTGAACAAATGAGAAACATCACGGAATTAACTTTAAAATACTCTTAGAGATATTCCCTAATAACCCCTAAAAAATGGTTAGATTATCCCTTTCGGTGTAGTCGCAACTGAAGAAAGAAAACTGAACCGCAATAGCGCTAAAAATGTGGTCACTTAAGCCTTTTCGGCAGTCCGTAAAATATCACACATAAACATAAAGTTATGAGAAAATAGTCTAGGATCATTGTCTGATACATCTTCTACCATAATCTGGAAAAATATATTAATTATAATTTCATTTGCATATTAATCCAATCACCGGAAAGACCCTAAATGATTACAACTGCACAGAATCGTTATCACTTAAGCCTTTTGACGGCTTATAAAATAGCTCATCTAAACGTAAACTTTAAGGGAATTGGTCCAGAAACCTACTTCAATATATGGACAACCAGATTATGTAAAAATATCTTAATTACAACTTACTTATCAAATAAAATACGTCAACGTAAAAACCCTAAATGATAATATCGTCAAAACCGTACTATGTGAATCATAAGAGTAGAAATCTTCGTCCAATGTTGCCGCAATGCAAGAAATCATCCTATGACCATATAGCAACAGCGAATAACTTTGAATTTCAGATCTAACTTGTAGAAATTGCTCCCATGCATGAACATTTAACGTTAAGCACTATTCAAGCGAACCTTTAGCGAATGTTTTACTCTTATCAATCCAAACAATCTTTGCATCTTGAATTCGAAATTGAAAGTACCAAAATCCACCGTGACCTTCTTGGTAAGATTTAATTTGGTAATTTTATCTGATTTCTTTTTGTCCCATTTTGATTCGATGTTATTTGCTTTTGTCTCGATTATTATTATTCGACGCATAGACGACGATAATTCGGATTCGGTTATTAACAACAACGACTACGATCCGGATTATATTCCCGACGAAGAGCAACCAGGCAAGCACCTCCTTTGACCATCTTGATCCCATATTTGCAATGTTATTTTGTTTTATCAAATTATATGCATGCGTGTATGTTTTAAACTTGATATATTGTGGGTGATGGTAGCTAAATCCAATTGTATGCATTTCCATTACCTTGTCATTTGATTTACTGCCATTGTAACCTAGCAATGGTGTAGACAATAATTACTGTCACTTGGGTAAAACTTGCGAGATTAGCATATGTATATGCTTAGACATGCTCATTAGCACGAATTTTAAATGTTGGATACCATTTTAACTACTATGAGCGCTTTGCTTAATTGTACGGAACCGAGGCATGGTTTTCGTATATCTTGGTAAAAACCCAACTCAAACTTATGATTTAGACGCGGGCGAGTTATTACTTAACTTGAGGCGTGAAAAGGACCTCACGCGTAGTTAGGGGGAGATTCTCGCCCGGGTCAGTTAAGGACCGAACTTGATGCTATCACCTAAGTGTTTGGTGCAACCACATGTGCTAGTATGGGATAGCCTAAACTCATTAGATTAGTTGAAATTTAATCTTGCATCTTCGGAGGCCGGAGTGGTAAGGGCACATCGGGGTACGGTGTTGCTCGTAGGTGCTCCCTTCACCGAGGCGTTGGGGCCCAAGCATTCCAATACAGCGGTGCATGCCTTGTCATGGGGAGAGTTCCCGATGGGGGGCACCATCGTGGTTCAGGATCTCCGGACTGTGACAAGGGTTTAACATTCACCGAGGCGGGTGTAAGATTAAACTTTAACTAGTTGAACGGTTTCGTCACAATCTAGCAAATCGGGTACGGTGATTATCGCGAGGCATGGTTGACATGATTGCTAGAATGTGTCATGTGGGTAAAGTGTACACTCTCTGCAGAGATTAAAAATCTAATTAATTAGCCGTGCTCGCGGTCATGAGCAACTTGGGAATATAATGTCAAGTATAGTCTTTGTTTTTGCTAAAACTTTTGGAAATGGTGTTGGGTTGAGTTGGTAAATTGGGAAGCCATTGGTGGCTGTTTTTACTTGTCATTTGCAGCCAAGGAGGGCTGTGAATTGTTGTATATGAATTCTACTTACTGTTATATAGCTTCTTATCATATGCTCTTTACAATTTCGATGCCATTTTATGAAATGTTTACTTGCAAACAAAATCTGCCTTATGCTGAAATGAGACTAGTGTAGAAGCTTGTATTCCTTGTTCTAGCTTGCATTTATTGTATTTCCATACACTAAAGTCTTGCGAGTACATACGTGTACTCATGGTTGCTTAATCTAAACAATATAGACGAAGGTACGGAAGAGTGCCCCGACGACTCTTGTTTTGCTCCGGGGTTCGACGATCACGTTGACGGATGAACTTGGGCTTCTCCAAGTCGGTTGCCTATGGGTTTATGGATGGGCATACCGCTGTCCTACTTTTGTTAATATGTTATTTCCGCTGCACTCTACTTTTGGACTTGTGATATTTGGCCGGTCGGCCACTACTTGTAATATTAAGTAGTTGTAATAGTTGAAGTTTATGTTTATGCTATTCCAACTGCTTAGATTCATGTGTATGTGTTGCGATACATCTCGAATGTGGGATATGTGGGTGCTAGGCGTTGATCTTGGGAACTAGCACTAGACACATATCCGGGTACTTGGAATTGTCATCAACCATCAATGCACACACTCGTGCAACCGTCGTTCTTTGGCTATTGCTCGTGCTTTCCTTGGAGAGTGTGGGCGATACCAAGGTCCTGAAACGGATGGCGAATGCTATGCGTGGATGAGTTGGTCTCAATCCCGGTATGGTTGTTCGGAATGGAATCGAAACTCCCATGGACACGTAAGTGTGTACGGTGCGACTATGTGGCTCATATTTGCTTGAGTGAGGGCCATTTAGTCAATACTCCGTGCAAGGGACTTTTGGGTGGCAGTGAACATACACTTAAGTGCAGTATGGGTGTCACCTCTAAGTCCAACGCACGTGTGAGGAATCGATTCATACTTCCGGGTGCCCACATTTCCTTATCTCATAACACTCCCCCTTGGTCGAATACCGCATAATGCACATGTCTTATTAAAAACTCCACTCAAAAACCCAGTGGGAAAAAGGAGATGGAGAAAAGAGCACATCGCACTCGCATGTTATGTTGCACTAGTTGCCTCATTAAAAACCTTTATGTGAGAAAACTTTAGGAAAACTCACAAAGGGAAAAAGAGTACAACTTATAACCTTCAGGGTTTTATTACGATCTTTAGGAACGTAATAAGGGTTATGGTTCAAGGGTTTCCTCCCCTTGAGCTTTGTATCTCTCTAAGTCTTTTCATTCCAATGCCTTTAACATATCTTTGAAATATGGATTTAGGCAAAGATTTAGTGAATAAATCTGCAAGATTTTCACATGACTTAGTTTATAAGATTTTTATCTCACCGCTCTTCTGGAGTTCGTGAGGATAGAATAACTTAGGAGCAATATGCTTCGTGATATTGCTTTTTACATAACCCAATTGTATTTGTGCAACACAAGCAGAATTATCTTCATAGATAATTGTGGGGGTATCGACAATGTTAAGGCCACATGACTTCTGGATATGACTTATCACACGTCGCAGCCAAACACATTCATGTGAGGCTTCATCTGAGGCTATAATCTCGAGTGGTTGGTAGAAGTTGCTACGGCGTCTGCTTATAAGACCGCCAGAAGCAATTTGTACCACCATGAGAAACACAACACCGATCGAGATTTGGCACTATGAGGATCAGACAGATAGCCAGCATCCGTATATCCCACCATGGTCAAGTCTTGGTTCTTCTGGAAAAACAACCCAAGATCTTGAGTACCTTGGAAATATCTGAGTACCGTCTTTACACCAGCCCAATGTCTTCTGGTTGGAGTTGAACTATATCTTGCTAGCAAATTTACTGCGAATGCAATATCAGGCCTTGTGCAGTTCGCAAGGTACATGAGTGCTCCAATAGCACTTAAATATGGGACTTCAGGTCCTAAGACTTCCTTATTTTCCATCCTCGGTCTAAAAGGGTCTTTATCCACTTCAAGAGATCTTATGACCATGGGGGTTTTCAAGGGATGTGATTTATCCATTTTAAACCTTTCCAATACCTTCCGGGTATAGGACGAATGGTGAACAAGAATTCCTTCTGGGAGATGCTCTAGCTGCAAGCCTAAGCAAAATTTGGTTTTACCCAAATCTTTCATCTCAAACTCCGTCGAGGTAAGCACTCGCTTCCTTTATCTCCTCTGTGGTTCCGATGATATTCAGATCATCAACATATACTGAGATGATACAGAATCCGTTCTGGGATTTCTTTGTGAACACACAGGGGCAATCATCATTATTGGAGTATCCCTTCTTCAGGAGGAACTCACTAAGCCGGTTATAACACATTCTTCCGGACTGTTTTAATCTGTATAGCGATCTCTGCAGTTTGACGCTATACATGTTGCGATTATTAGGATCCGGGATTTCTACTCCTTCAGGGACTTTCATATAAATGTCCGAATCCAGTGACCCATATAAATATGCGGTCACCACATCCATTAACTGCATTTTCAAATTTAAGCCTGCTGCCATTGATATTAGATATCGGAACGTTATTCCACTCATTATAGGAGAATATGTTTCATCGTAATCGATGTCGGGTTTCTGCGTGAACCCTTGTGCTACAAGCCTCGCTTTTTATATCTCACCACCTGGGTATTTTCATTTTTCTTTTGGATGAAAAACCCATTTGATCCTGCCTCAATTGCTTCTGGAGGAAATATTCAGTCAACAGGACCAAAAATTTTCCTCTTATTAAGCGAGCGCTGCCTCAATTGCTTCTCTTGTTTGACCCTATCTGAGCGCTTCTGGCACTCTGCTATGGACTTTGGATCTGGATCCAACTTTTTAGCAATTTTAGAGGCAAATATATGTCGACAATTATAGTCTTTTCTTTTATTTATTTCTCCTGTATCACTTCGGGGATATATCTATATAAATTTCTTCCAGTTCCTCGTGATTTCCCACAATGACGGAGTTTGGGTGTTCCGACTTCCCAGCATGGAATGTTGCGCGCAAATATACGCTGGGTTATCATCTTCAGGATGGATCACTTCAGGGATGTTACCATCTCCGGGATGGCTCACTTCAGGGATTTTCTCAACATCAGGTTGAGCTTCTTCTACTGTCACAGGTAGTATTCTCATTTATTCGGTTCTCTACTTCTGCGGACGTCTCCGCGGAATTGAGTCCCGTGCACCTAGAGGTCTTCCCCTCTTCTTATCATGAGGGTCAAGAGTAGGTTCAATATCCTTCTAGGGTATCTCCACTCTTTCAGGTGCATATACTTCAGGTATATGAGATCTTTCACTCCCTGATGACCAGTGAAGTTATTTGGCAGATTATTAGCTTATTTATTGCAGATTTATTATCCTTCTAGTGCGTGAGTCTAAGGACTAGGCATTTCAGATGTGGTACTTATCTCCCCCTAATGCCAAAAATGTCCTTAGTATAATCAAGCATCGAGCCA